>JAJIBD010001179.1:0-90629 GCA_021461705.1 Cryptotis parvus | reverse complement strand
TTTTACTATTTTTCTCTCAAGCTATGCATAACATATGTATAACTATTCTTGAACTCTTTAGCAATTATTTTTGAAGAAGTTGTAACCCAGAACCTTCACTGTGCATACCCAATGTGTTAACATCAAATTTCTAATTCTGTTTTGAATTTACTATGTGAATTAAATGTATAATTCATTTTAACATAAGCCACATATAATTAACAAAAGAAAAACATAATTGCTTCTACACATATAGCAATTCTTCCAAATGGAATGAGTGGTGGAGGAATCTACATACATAAGTTCTACTTAGAATAGATGAAGTTTCATTTTAAGGTGCTTTGCATTCATTACACAGAAAGCCCTGGCAATGACTACACACTTCCACATTTTATTCTGTACAGAACTGATATTATGATATGCCTTAAAAAATATTAAGGGCTTGAGATAGTGTATGAGTTACGATTTTATACCTTGTGTGTGGCTGACCTGATATGATCCCTGGCACCATAGAATATGGTCCCAGTACAAAGTAACAATAATAATAATAGTAATAATAATAGCAATAATAGTAATCACAATCAAATAATAGTACTAATAGTAATTACCATTGAAAATTCCTTGTAGATTTAATTTTATTTATTTTCTGGTCACTAATAAAATTGTCACCCCTCTACTCTCAATTTTCTCTCATTCAGACACTCCCTTTCTTTTTTACACACACAAACACACCATACTTCTTAGGGATGGGGATATTGTAAAAAAGATTGTTTTTATAGGTTATTTATATTATCAGGCAGGTATAACAGTAGCAAAATTTAATAATGCTTTCAGTGATTTTTTGTTTACTTCCCACATAATTTTTTCATGACTTTAAATATAAAACTCAAGCTTAAATTTCAAATATGAAACCAAAAAATTTCCTCTGGGTCTAATTTGATGAGAAGAATTTTTAAAAGCAAATATTTTTAAATCAATAATTTTAATTCTTTAAATTTTTAATTATTTTTTGCTATTTGGGTCATACCTGGTAATGCTCAGGGGTTACTCCTGGTTCTGACACATGAATTACTTCTGGTGGTGCTTGGGGGACCAAATGGGTTGCCAGGTATCAAACCCAGGTCAGCCATGAGCAAGGCAAATGCCCTACCCATTGTGCTGTCTCTCTGGCTCCCTAAATCAATAATTTTAAAAGTTGATAGATACTTTGTATTTGAGTAAGAAAAGGCCCAAATTACGCATCATTGACAAAGAATGGAAAAATACCTCATCATTTAACACTGTCTTGATATCATTCGAGTTTTAGACAATCTTCAAGGAAACTACTAGAACTGATAGTGTGGATGATAATTAGGATGCTGTTTCCTAAACCATAAATTTGTGATGTTACATTCTTTTAGCAGGTTACAAGTATGGTTAGATTTCTAACAGTAAACTGTAAAATTTAACTGAATACATTCATATAAAGTTTATTTTTTAAAGTGCCCTACCCATAAAGGCAAAACAACAAAAAACTGATCCATACAACTGAGTTGGGGAAGGGGCTGAAAGTGAGGGCGGTTAGGGTCCATAAAGGAAGAAGTTGGAATTAAGTGCATGGAAAACCACCACTAATAATACTGCAAATCAGAAACCCTCAATCAATAAAATATGTTTAAATAAAAAGTGAAATAAAATTATTATGAAAACAATTCAATGACCCTAAGAACAGATTCTAGATTGATGATAAATAATAATTTGCTTATGGTTCTGTAACTATGATAATTCAGCACCTTTAACTAGATAACAACTTTATAAGGTTATTGGGAGAGTCATTTCAAATTTTTTAATTTTTACTAATTTTTATATTTTCCCAACCATTATAAGTTTCTTGTATCATTAAAATTCAATGTATTATATAAAGTTCATGACCAAAGGTCCAATTCTAAGAACAAGTTTTAAAAAGCACCTGAAAATTCTTATTATAGGATCTATTACGGAGTAAACCAACCAATAGACATTTACCATGCTTTTTTAATTCACAAGGCAAATCATAATAAATATAAGCATTCAAATACTTTAGTATGAACTTAATGAGATCTGAAAGACCAAAGAATCAAAATGTATGTATGTGCCTTTGTACCCCTAATACTAATATACTAAATATTGTCTAAAATAATTTTGTAGTATTTAGAAAACTTATGACATAGAATTATTTGCTGTATTAAAATTCTTCTCAATAGACATTCTTAAATGAGAATGCTAATTTTAAAAAGAAAAAAACTGTTGTACTAATCATGAAAAGTGATTCATTCAATGTGGGTCCACTGTGCAACGTCAATGCACAACCACCTTCAGTCCTGGTGTACACGACCACTAAGTGCTCTGAGCTCTCTCCTCAAAGTTCTGGAGCTGAGACCAGGAGACAGTCTTAAAAAGTGCAGGCAATGCACTACCCTCAGCCGTTATCTTCCTTAACACTTACTTGCACTAAAGCACAACTGCAGAAAATCTTGAGGTTTTCTGTGTTCCCACAACAGCAATTCACTTTCCACTAACAAAATAAGCTGTTTCATCTGAGTCTTTACATAGACAAACATGAATCCCCATTAGCTCCTCTACTCAAGTGCTGCCTTGTAATCCAATTAGACAGCATTTATAATCATGTAATTATCATCATGAAATTTGATTTGGTCTATGTGCTTGAATGTTTATATACTGTTGCTTCCAGTTCGCCTAATAGAAATGTTTTATTTGTTCAAGTTAACTATGAACTATAAAATCAGACCAAAAAATTTAGAGCTCTAAAGTAAGCATAACAACAAAAGCTAGACAGCACCATGGCTCTCATGATCCATGCCTCAGATTAACTCCTTTATTTGCATCATGTCTCTTCCGCTCAAAGAACTCAAGTGTACCTACAAGCCTCATAGTTTCTCTCTTCTTTATGCTCCTTTCAGGAAACTTCATTTTCAGAACCTTGGAATTCTAGGTAAACTTTAATTGATAGGATCAAAATGATTATCTGGGAATCTTGAATAAAATCTCATTTAAAAATCACATGTAACATATAACCAGAACAAAATACTGTGTGTATTAAGGCAAATCATTAAAATTTCACAATAGGAGAAGTGTCTTTCATGGTTTCAGTAAGAAAGAAATAATGATGTGGGGCATAGGAAACAAAAAAGCAGTCTGACTTGAGCCACTAAAAATGAAATTATGGGGCCGGAGCGATAGCCCAGCAGGTAGGGCGTTTGCCTTGCACACGCCAACCCAGGTTCAGTCCCGGCACCCCATATGTTCTCCTGAGCACTACCAGGAGTAATTCCTGAGCAAAGAGCCAGGAGTAACCCCTGAGAGTCACCAGGTGTGACCCAAAAAAGCAAAAAATAAATAAATAAATAAATAAATAAATAATAATAATAATAAAATAAAAATGAAACTATAGTCCCAAAATAAACTGAGTTCACTTGTCACTTGTCTTCCTGTTATTTATTGATGTGCTTAAGCAGGCACCAGTAACATCACCATACGTCCTGTCACGTGCTAGTGTAGCCAAAGGGCATCTACTCACTCCAGGAACACAAAAAGCCTCAAACCATTCCTTCAGGTCATGGGAATGAGGTCTATAATTGTTACTGGTTTTGGCTTGTCAAATACAACACGGGTAGCTTGCCAGACTCTGCCATGTGGGTGGGACACTCTTGGTAGTAGGCACTCAGTTGTACATTTACTGATGAACGGGAAGACATCAGCATTTCTCTTGGGTGGAGTTCTGACGAGCTGTGGAGGAATGTGGAAAATGGCTGAGGGGTTCCTCTGGCTTCTTGCGAGGCTCTATTGGAATGGTGGGCCAGGACTAGAACCCGCTTTCCTCCCGGACACCTCATGATCAGCCAAGCACAGGGAGAGCCGGTAGCAGCTCTGCTCCATGTCTCTGTCAAAAACTGAGTTCATGTAACAAAATGTCAAATGACACCATTCTTGATAGGAAAAGGAGAATCAATGTACTAAACCTGAGGACAATGACTCTATTGCCCAATGCTATGAGAATTACAGTGTAAGAAATTTAGTGAGCACTAGAAGGAGCCCACACCTCTTCTAAAAGCAGCAATAGAAGTTGCTGAAAGGCTCTGGCATCATGAAGGCCGATAAACACAGCCCTCAAAACATGCACACCTATGTTCATTGTAGCTCTGTCTACAACAGCCAAAATCTAGAAACAACCCATGTGCTCAGCAGCCAATAACTAAATAGACCTATCATGTGATGTGTGTGCACGCACACACACACACACACACACACACACACACAGAGAGAGTGGACTACTACTCAGCTATATAAGATGAAATTGTTTAGAGGCAATATGGATAGAAATAGAAAGGGTCTTGTTAAGTGAGAAAGAGAAGCAATAGCACAGTGGGTAGTGCTTTTTGCCTTGCACACGGCTGACCCTGGTTCGATCCTCGGCATCCCATACGGTTCCCAGAGCATTGCCAGGAGCAATTCCTGAGTGAAGGGTCAGGGGTAACCTCTTAACATCGTCAGGTGTGACCCAAAAAGAAAAAGAGAAAGAGAGAGAAATAATACTAGATGATCACACCATGTGCTACATAAAGAAACAAAAAAAGGGAGTAGACAAAAAGTTAAACAATGACAAATCCTGGACTCAGACCACAATAATAAGGTTATTGGGGGGTGGGGGAAGAGAGGGTTTTGGGGCCAAAGAAGGTGAGGGTCTTCTGGACTGTGGTACCATATATTTTGAGGAAGCTTGATACTAGACCCTTAAAACATATAGAACTGTGCTAAAATAATTCTTTTGATGTCCATTATAAACAACATCACAAGCATAAATACTAAGCATAGCTAGGGTACTGAAGAAGTAAAAATAGTAAAAATGGATAAAACAGAAAATAGGAATTCCAGGCTTACACTATTATCCAATATGACTATCTCATTATGATGTTCATCTCACTACTTACTTTACATTCTAATTTTTCACCAAGAAACCCTATCAATCTCCCCACCTCCTGCAGTCCAGCCAGTCACAAAGTTCTACTTCTAAAAGAAAAAATAGGTCTGGGGTGATAACACAGTCGGTAGGGCATTTGCCTTGCACATGGCCAACCTGGGTTTGATCCCTGGTGTCGTATATGGTCCCCAGAGCACCGCCAGGAGTAAGTCCCTGATTGCAGAATCTCTGAGCATCGCCAGGTGTGACCCAAAAGAAAAAAAAAGAGAAAAGAAAAGAAAAATAAATAAAAAATACCATCAACTTTCATATCAACCTTCATCTAATCTCTCCTGTCCATCCAACTTGCCAGAATCTATTGCTTACAGTGATTTTAAAACTAAATCAAAATTGATTTTTTTAAAAATCAATGCTTCTTTAAGGATGAAAATAGGAAGTACACTCAGTGTTCAATCCATTTCCAAGATTATTAAGTCAATTCAAAGTTCCAATGTGCCTTTCTGATAGAAACATTTATGGCAAATGTTTGTGTTGAATACTTGTTATATTGACAACATACAAGGCAATGCAGTGATGGAAAAGAAAATGTTGAATGTCTGTCGCCAAAGACTTTATTTATAATTAAAAGAAAATACAAGGGGAAAAGAGACATTCAGACAAATATACTTAAGAAGTCATTATATATGAAAAATTTCTCTAGAGAAATAATGATCAGAAAGATATAGAAAAGGTTAAGAAACTGGAGAAGAGGGTGAACTAGTGACAAATTTCTAAGGAGAAAAGTTTTTATAATTAATTTTTTGTTAAATTGCCATGAGAAACACAATTACAAAGCTTTCATGATTAGATTTTAGTCATAAATGTCCCAACAACCATCCCTCCACTAGTGTGCATTTCCCACCACCAATCCCTGAAGTTTGCTTGTATAGAAGTCACTTTTCTTCTTTTTCTCTCTTACTACTTTTGGGCTTTACGGTTTCCAAAACAGATACTGAAAGGCCATTATATTTGGTCTTTTACCCATTTTCAGCACACATGCCCCCCAGAGCTGCCACTTCCAACCATTATTGACGTAGTTTCTATGCCTTCTATGTCAACTGCCCTCTCCCCAGTACCTGAAGCAGCTACACCATCCCTTGTTTCTACTGTCATTGGTATTAAACTCATACTGTGATTTTTTATATCTCACAAATGAGGGTAGTCATTCTTTGTCTGTCATCCATTTATAAGTGAAAGAGGAGAAAGTATTTGAAGCCAGACTAAAGAAGAGCCACTAAGAAGGAATCCAAGTAGGGAAAGGATAGCAATCAGGTGAAAAGCCATAGACCAAGCTGAGTCCCTTGGAGATATTAAAAGAATTCTAGGGACCGGAGGCGATAGCCCAGTGGGTAGGGCGTTTGCCTTGCACGCGCCGGCCCATGCCGGCCCAGGTTCAATCCCGGCATCCCATATGGTCCCCGAGCACCGCCAGGAGTAATTCCTGAGTGCAGAGCCAGGAGGTAACCCCTGAGCATCGCGGGTGTGACCCAAAAAGAAAAAAAAAGAATTCTATATATTGACAATAGATTTGAAAAGTAAACAGTTTTAGATTGGAGAGAGAATATAGGTGATAAGGCACCTTGCAAAGTCAGCAACCGTGGTTCAATCCCTGGTGGTGCAGTCCCCTGAGCATGAGAGGTCACTCTTATACACAGAGCCAAGAATAACCCCTAAGACTGTTTGGTGTGACTTAACCCCACCCCAAGGACAGACATTAAAAATCATTAATCATAAAAGCATGCATTTCTTGAAACTCATCACAAAATGTTAAAGGAATTAAAAGGAAATCACAAAATTAAAAGGAATAGAAAAATGCATTTCCTAGCAAGACAGGGGCAAGACAAGTCCTGTAACAAGAAATTGCTTCTGGACAGAATAAATCATGGATGTTGAGAAGTAGAAGATTTTTTTCATTATATTTCTTATACTATATATTTACTTATGCAATGGTGTACGTGCATGACTTAGATTATTTCTTAACTTCAAATAGAAGCTAAGGGGAGAGAAGAGACTTGTTAGGAGGACATTGCAGTCATTAGTAAAAATTGGTGCAAGAAAGAATTCAACTAGCAAGGAGTATCTATCCTTGAGTCAGGACCTGTACTGAAGAACTACCCTAAAGACCAAGGCAGTGGCAGAAGTCATAGACAAAAAAAGAGCAGCAGCAAAAGAAGCAGAACAGAGGGGTAGGCAAAGCACACTTCACATGGAGCTTTGAAGACCATAATGAGATAGATTTTATTTGAAGTGTAATTGGAAACATCTGCCAGTGGATGGCATAATCACATATATATTCAGAGGAAAATCATTCTGTTCTTTTTTTTGAAAGCCAATTCTATGGTAAGAAGAGTAGAGTATAGGGGATAAAACTTTGGAGTCCATTAAAGTCATGGTTCAAATGTAAGGAAGGACATGATGGCTAGACTACAGATGTGGATAAAAGTAAATACACTTGAGATTCATTTTCCATTCTAGGATAACCCAGAGAGCAGCCATCAACATTTGTTGATGTTTCAAAAGGAAGAATTAAGAAGAGCAAAGATATAGAACATTAGAGAGGATTCCAAAGTGTCTGGCCCAAATATACAAGAAGGGGAAACAGATTTGTAATTGAGATGTAAATGTTAGAAACTAAGGATTTAAAAAAAGGAATTTAAGGGATGAAGAAGCAAATCTTCTGATAGGACTATTTTTGTTATTCTATAAATGTGTGATAGCTTATTAAAGAAGTCAGAAGAAAGTTGGGGATAAGAGCTCAGTGGAGAAATTTGAGTTAGAAATTTTTATCTGAGAGCCCCATATAAATATCATTTTTTTTCAGAAGGAGCAATATTCTCAAGACAGAATGTGGAAACACAGAAGAGGGCTTACAACAAATTCTAAGTTCTCGAACACTGGGAAGAGGAAAAGGAATCAGCAAGGAAGCCTGAGAAAGAAGGATGAGTAAGGTTAAAGAAAAGTAAGAGCTTTCTTTAAGAGCTAACTTTAATATCAGAAGGAATTCTTTCTAGAATTATTTATAGAATTAGTGTAACATAGTGATGCCAGTGCTGCAATTAGTGCAAATTAAGTCATATTTAAATGTAAATCTTGCATAGGTGGTAAAGACTAAACTCTCCCCTCCTTTCACTCTGAGAAAGTTGTTGCACTGCTTAGCCCATGTTGCTCAGGTTTCCTAATCTGTGATCCTATACAATAGGATAAAGCACAGATGCTCACACTACTCTTAAATTTAGTCACAAATATACAGTCCAGAGAGACAGCACATGGGTAAAAGCACTTGCCTTAGATGTGGTCAACCCATGTTTATACCCCACCACTACCTATGGTCCCCTGGGGAACTGTCAGAAGTAAACCCTAGAGTAACTAAGAGTTACTGCAGAACCAGGAGTAAACTACATGTTTAAAAGTAAACTCCAGCTATCAGTCATCTGCAGAGACTCAGACACATGGGGGAGAGCTACCATCCAGCTCTCCCCTAGCTCAACTGACCATGAGGCACCTAGGAGGGAAGATGGGTTTTAGTCCCAGCCCATCAACTCAGTAGGGCATTGGAAGCAGCCAGATGAAACTCGTTCACCACAATAGCCACCATTTTCATGGTCCAGACTCCACAGCTTATCAGAGCCCCACCCAAGAGAGAAGTTGATCTCAAGCCTGGCTTGAGCAGCCGAAGTTCAAGCCCAGGTCGGCAGTTCTTGGAGACATAAGTTACCGAATGTTCATGGAGATGGAGCTGGGGTCCCGCTTCCCCTCTGTCCCATCCGGGAGACCTGGTGGACCAGCCCACGAACTGCCTCAGGGCTATCAGCCATCATTCAGAGACTCAGACACACGGGGAGAGGTGCCATCAGGCTCTCCCGAAGTTGCACAGGCCACACAGTAAATCAAACTAGTGAAACCAATCATGTTCTAGAAACTCAAAAATAAATTCAAGAATAGAAGAAGTTTCTTGTAAATTCAAGAACAGAAGAAAACCTTGCACAGCACAACAGTCTGGTCCAGACTCCACAGCTGATGCAGCCCAGCCCAAGAGAGAAGCCAAATTCAAGCCCAGGCATGCGGGACTCAGCGACTACGCCAACCAGGTTTTTAGGAAGCCTGGACTGGGGCCACCTCCCCCCACCTCGACTCCCTCCACAAAGGCCTGGCACCCTGCCCAGAACTGCTGCTGGGGCTCTAGGCTGGACACCAGGTATTCAGGTGCAGGGAGGACTCTCTGCCCACCCTGTGCTAGACTGATGGGATGTCTTGGAGTGGGGACTGGTTTTTTGCTCCTTTTGCCTGTCCTCTGCTAGGCTCCCAGAAGTCATAAAACCTTGTACAACACAACCACAGTTTTCCTCTGGTCCGACTCCACAGCTGGACACAGCCCAATCCCCATGGTGCATGGGTACCTACGCAATATCTCAAAACCTGGTATACAACAAACATGTGGGAGTCAGAGGCTAGGTAAAACAGAGATGGAGCAGTGTGCTGATAATTATTGAAAATGATTATACCATCCGAGGACTGAGCATTGAATATAGGCAAAAAGATACACATGATAACCTCTAAATGTATGGACTACAATACACAATGTGTAAGAAAGGGAAGCGAGAAGGAGAGAGAGACAGAGCAGAGAGAGATAAAAGGAAGAGAAAAGAGAGAGAGAGAGAGAGAAAGGAGATAAAGAACGTGCCATGGAGGCAGGCTGGGCGAAGGGGGAAGGAAGTGGGAATATTTGTGGTGGGAAATGTGCACGGGTGGAGGGATGGGTGCTGGAACACTGTAGAACCAAAACTCAAACATGAACATCTTGTAATTGTATATCTCACAATTGTATAATATTTTTTTAAAAACCCAGGTTCTGTAAACTATGGAACCAAGAGTAAACCCTAAGCATAGCCAGGTGTGGCCCAACACCTCCCAATACTCACTCACAAAAATCAAAACCACAAAGTACCAAAGGGATCTCCCCTGCCTATATCATTAAGGATTGTTCAATGGCATAATTGCCTATCTTTTTTTTGCAAATGAAAGACCTTTACATTCTCACATTATATTACATATTCTATTTTGTTTAATCATGAGAAGTCAAGCATATTTTTCTTTGTTGGGTGGGGCATATGTTTGTACCAAATGCAGTGGTGCCTGGGGAGTCACTACAGGCAGTACTCAGTGCAGGGAGTACTCCAAGCAGTGCTTATTACTCCAAAGTCTCCCAAAAAAAAAAAAAAACCAAAGTCTCCCAAATCCGTAGCGCATTGAGCTATCACCAGCCAAAATTATAAACTTTTTAACTTTGACCTATATGTTTTTTTTAAATGGTCCAATATGCCACCCACCCCTAGCACTTAATGATGTTGGTGCATATTCAGTTATTCACCTAGTGGTTATAGGGTTAGTCACTTCATGGTGTTTCAGGACCATTCACCATGGAGATTAGCATTCCCAGCACTTATCTCATATGATTCCAGCCCAGTTATGCACTTTAAGTAGAACTGAATGAGACCACTGAGAAAGCTGCACAGCTGCGATGTGGAGGACTCATCACTGCCAGGTCTTGCTGGTGACCTCACAATTAACAGAGATGTTGCCAGCCTCCTACATATCCCTGGAGAGTAGCTTTACACTCATTTTACCATGGAAACAAGATTATTGGAGCAAAACTACTCGAGGTCCATTGCAATGGTGCTCAAGAGACATGGAAAATGTGCTGCAACTTCTTTTCCAGATGCAAATAAAGGTCAAATAAATACATTAATTTGCTTACTCAACAATGCTTACCCAATGCATGCTATAGGTCAGTGAATGTGCTGGAGGCAGAAAGCAGAAGCACAGCCACATTTAAAGAGAAACCCTTGAAACAGCTTTCAGCATATTTCCTGTAGACTTTAACTTCTTTTCCCCCCACCCCCACATCAAAAAATTACGTGTTGTCATTTTCCAATTAAGACCCTTGAAAAATTGAAATATTCTCCTACAGCTCTATTTTGAATGTCATTAAGACTCAAGGTTTTATATTGGTGGTTTTCACTTCAGGGAGTAATAACTCCTATATTAGCAAAGTTCTTCCTCATAAGACAGATTTCTTAACTACAAAATCCCTAAATACTAATGTGTGACTAGACAGAGCTAAAAGAACATGATTTACCCACCACCCCACCCTCTTCCCACCCTTCCCACCCTTCCTTTCCTCTTTCATGTCCCAACACTAAGCACAAAGATTCCAAAAGCTACTACAATCTCCGGCTGACATGTTACAGGTTATCTTGGGAGATCATCTGCCTAAATAGTTGAAATAATCTGTGAAGCGCTAGAAAACCAACCACTCTTGATGTCCCAAACCACATCAGGAAGGTTGTGTCTCTGCAGCACACTGTGTTAAAGATACACATAAACCAGAGCACAAACAAATTTGAGGTCAGCTTATTTCACATTGCAGCCAAAGCAGAAATCATTCATCAGTTTCTCTGATAATACTGAATAGTCTGTTTGTGTATTCCAATCACCAGCAGCAGTTATGACTATGAAATTATCCAGGCCTCTACTGAACAACAGTAACTCAGAAAAATGTACGTGAAAGGTCGGATTGGCTTTTTTCAGCATTACCTTAATTCTTGAGTCTGGATGTTTGCATCTAAGACCCTTTCCACATTTCAAACCAGAGATAATCTCAGTCTCTCTGTTGGTGTCCAGTTACAACAATCATTCCTGATATGAAATGGTTCTATATCCTTCATCATTGTTTTTATTTAACTTAACTATTCTTTAGCCTATAAAGGCCCTTCTTAAATTTAACTTGCTTTGATTTAATGAACGAAAGTGAATTATTGAATGAGAAGTATTTTACACAGACAATGAAATGGAAACTACCTCAATATTTGCCATTAGAGATTAATAAGCTAAATTATGGTATACTAAAGGAAAACACATGTTATATTGTTTTCAAACAGGTTGACATTTGAAGTCATGTGAAAATACTTAAAATGCATATTCTAAGTTACATTTCTTTAAAAAATACTGTAGGTTGCAAGTATATTTTATTTTATTTTCAAAATAAGTCAATACAAAGGAAAACAGACTAGTAATAAAAACAGTGTACCAAACTCTTAATAGTGTTACTCAGCATAAAATTATGAACATCTTTTTATAAAATTTTTGTGATTATACTTTTATATTTTACGTTATATATAAAGTGTATGATAGGTTATATAAACCATATCATAAATGATATTTTATTTCATATATTTTATATTTATGCTATGTATAATATATGTTCATCGTTAACTTTAGCTAAAATACACACTTAATGACTTTAAATATACAACAAATACTTCCCATTCTAATGTTGGTAAGTAAAGCTCTCTTTGACCCCAATCCAACACTTTTCACTTTTCTTTAAAAATAGTCACTTTGAAAATTTAATCTGCTTTCTTCTAGACCTTCATACATATAATCACACATAAAAAGTAACTAGAAAATGTATGTTTAGTTCCGTAAAATATAAATAAATATCAACATAATCTAAGAAGAATCCTGCAACTTGCTTTTTACTGAAAGCCAAAGGTATGGGAGAATGGAAAACATAAGAACAGTAAGGGATTTTATTATGATTTAGCAAAAAGAAAGATCTTAAAGAAGCTCCAATGTTCTAACAAATCATAACAGACTTTGTTAACATGCATGACACCATTAAAATGTAGAAGAACTTTATGAAATAAAACCAAAATAAACTCTAACTGGAAGAAAATATCTGTACAGGCAAGAGCGATCACACAGCAGGGAGGGTGTTTGCCTTGCACATGGAGGGCCTGTGCAAGGCATCTCATATGGTCTCCCGAGCACCACCAGGATTAATTGCCAGGAGTGGCCCAAAAAAAGAAAAAAAAAAGAAATACAGTTGCAGAATGCCGTAATGATCATGCAGTTGGAAGGGCCTTTGCCTTATATGCAGCCAACCCTGGTTTGATCACTGGCATCCCATATGGTCCCCTGAGCACCATCATGAGTAATTCCTGAATGCAGAATCAGGAGTAATCCCTGGGAATCATCAAGTGTGACCCAAACAGCAAAAGACAAAAAACAGAATTGGAGAAACAAGCACTACAAAATAGTATAATGATTGTCAAGATACTTTGGAGACCATTTTTGCAGTATCAAAATGTATAATCTTAATGGCTTTGCAGTTTCACCAAAAATAAATATTTGGCAGAGTGCATAAGGAAACTGATAATGAGAAAATTAGCAGTGCAAACTGTTTCTTATAATTTGAAAAAGCAATAACATCAGAGCAAACATAGACTCAAAGTCAAAGGCTGGAAGACAATTCTCCACGCAAACAGCTCCTCCAAAAAGGCCGGTGTGGCCATACTAGTATCTGACAACATAGACTTCAGGCTAAAAAAGGTTAGAAGGGACAGTGAAGGCCATTTCTTAATGATTAAGGGACGCGTATAACAGGAAGAAATTACACTCCTAAACATATATGCACCCAAAGAGGGGCCAGCAAAATACTTAAAACAACTGCTAATAGACTTCAAAGAAGACATTGACAGCAACACAATAGTAGTTGGAGACTTCAACACTGCTCTATCAACTCTTGATAGATCGACAAGAATGAAACTCACCAAGGAAATACTGGCCCTGAAGGAAGAAATGGAGGATAGAGGGCTGGTTGATATATACAGGGTTTTTCATCCCAAAAGTGGAATACATATTTTTCTCCAGTGCACACGGAATGTTCTCCAAGATAGACCACATGCTGAGCCACAAAACATACCTCAATAAAATAAAAAGATAGAAATTGTGTCAACTATTTTTACAGACCATGATGCACTGAAAATGGAAGTTAACCACATACAGAAACAGGGAGTTAAGCCAAACACCTGGAAACTGAACAGCTGCACTGCTGAACAACCAGTGGGTCACAGAAGAAATCAAACAGGAAATCCAAAGATTCCTGGAAACAAATGAAAATGAAGACACCAACTATCAGAACTTGTGGGACACAGCAAAAGCTGTGTTAAGAGGAAAGTTCATAGCTCTGCAAGCATTCATCAGGAAAGAAGAAAGGGCCCACATAAATAACCTGACTTCACAGCTCAAAATGTTACAAAAAAAGACCAACAAAAAGGAACCCAACCAAGGCAGAAAAAAGGAAATAATAAAACTTAGAGAGGAAATCAACGAGCTGGAAACCCAAAAAAAACAATCCAAAAGATTAATGAAACCAAGAGCTGGTTCTTTGAAAAACTAAACAAGATCGACAAACCACTGGCAAGACTTGTAAGGACAGGGAAAGAGAGAACCCAAATAAACAGAATCAGAAATGAAAATGGGGACATCACAACAGAAACCACAGAAATCCAAAAGATCATCAGAGATTACTTTGAGAGTCCGTATGCCATGAAACATGAGAACTTAGAAGAAATGGATATATTCCTGAATTCCTATAACCTCCCACGGCTGAAACAAGAAGACCTGCAGTACCTGAATAAGCCTATCACCATCGAGGAAATTGAAACAGTAATTAAAAGTCTGCCCAAACACCTAAAAAGCCCAGGTCCAGATGGATTCACTAGTGAATTCTACCAAACTTTTAAGGAGGACCTACTCCCAGTCCTTTTCAAGCTCTTCCAGGAAATAGGAGAAACAGAAACGCTCCCAAACAGTTTCTACGAGGCACATATCACCCTCATACCCAAAGCAGGAAGAGATAACACAATGGAAGGAAAACTATAGACCAATCTCCCTGATGAACACAGATGCTAAGATCTTCAACAAAATACTAGCAAACAGAATCCAAAGACTCATCAAAAAGATTATACATCATGACCAAGTAGGATTCATCCCGGGAATGCAAGGATGGTTCAACATTCGCAAGTCAATCAACATAATACATCATATCAATAAGAGAAAAAAATAAAAACCATATGATCATATCAATAGATGCAGAGAAAGCATTTGACAAGATCCAGCACCCATTCATGATTAAAACCCTCCAAAAAATGGGAATTGAAGGAACCTTCCTCAAGATAGTCAAAGCTATCTACCAAAAGCCCACAGCGAGTATCATTCTCAATGGGGAAAAATTGAAAGCCTTCCCCCTAAGATCAGGGACAAGACAAGGTTGCCCCCTTTCACCTCTTTTATTCAATATAGTACTGGAAGTACTTGCCATAGCAGTCAGAGAAGAAAAGGACATTAAGGGCATCCAGATAGGCAAGGAAGAAGTCAAGCTATCACTATTCGCAGATGACATGATATTATACCTAGAGAACCCTAAACTCTCTACCAAAAAACTCCTAGAAACAATAGACGCTTATAGTAGAGTGGCAGGGTACAAAATCAATACCCAAAAGTCGGTGGCTTTCCTATATACAAATAACAAAAGAGAGGAAAGGGATATTAAGAACACAATCCCATTCACAATTGTGCCACAGAAAATTAAATACCTAGGAATCAGTTTGACGAAGAAGGTAAAGGACCTCTACAAAGAGAACTACAAAACATTACTTCAAGAAATAAAAGAGGACACAAGGAAGTGGAAACACATTCCCTGCTCATGGATCGGGAGAATCAACGTTGTCAAAATGGTAATACTCCCTAGAGCTTTATACAAATTCAATGCCATCCCTATAAGGATACCCATGACATTCTTCAAAGAAATTGACCAAACACTTCTGAAATTTGTATGGAATAATAAACCCCCACGGATAGCTAAAGCAATCCTTGGGAAAAAGAAGATGGGAGGCATCACCTTTCCCAACTTCAAACTCTACTACAAAGCAGTGGTAATTAAAACAGTATGGTATTGGAATAAAAATAGACCTGTGGACCTATGGAATAGAGTTGAGTATCCTGACAACCAGCCTCAAATACATGAACAATTAATCTTCGATAAAGGAGCAAAAAGTATGAAATGGAGCAAGGAAAGCCTCTTCAACAAGTGGTGCTGGGAAAACTGGGCAGCTACATGTAAAAAAATGAATTTGGACCTCTGTCTATCACCATGCACAAAAAATCAGATCAAAATGGATTAAAGATCTCAATATCAGACCTGAATCCATAAAGTACATCGAAGAAAATATAGGAAAAACCCCTCCACGACATTGAAGCTAAAGACATCTTCAAAGAAGAAACACCACTAACAAAACAGCTAGAAGAAAAGATAAACATATGGGACTACATGAAGCTAAAAAGCTTCTGCACCTCAAAAGAAACAGTGACCAAGATACAAAGACAGTCCACAGAATGGGAAAGAATATTCACCCAATACCCATCTGATAAGGGGTTAATATCCAGGATATATCAGGCACTGGTAGAACTTTACAAGAAGAAAACAACCAACCCCATCAAAAAATGGGGAGAAGAAATGAACAGAAACTTCAGCAAGGAAGAAGTTCGAATGGCCAAAAGACATATGAAAAAATGCTCATCATCATTAATCATCAGAGAGATGCAAATCAAAACAACAATGAGATATCATTTCACACCACAGAGACTGGCACATATCCAAAAGAGCAAGAACAACAAGTGCTGGCGTGGATGCGGGGAAAAGGGGACACTCATCCATTGTTGGTGGGAATGTCGACTGGTACAGCCTTTTTGGGAAAACAATATGGACATTCCTCCAAAGACTAGAAATTGAACTCCCATTTGACCCAGCCATACCACTCCTGGGAATATACCCTGGGAAGCCAAAAACACGCAGCAGAAACACCATCCCTACTTTTATATTCATAGCAGCATTATTCACAATAGCCAGAATCTGGAAACAACCAGAGTGCCCGAGAATTGATGACTGGATAAAGAAACTTTGGTACATCTACACAATGGAATACTATGCAGCTGTTAGGAAAAATGAAGTTATGAAATTTGCCTATAAATGGATGGACATGGAGAGGATCATGTTGAGTGAAATTAGCCAGAAGGAGAGAGACAGATATAGAATGACTGCATTTATTTGCATGACATAAATATATACACATATATTTACATATTATGATACCAATATCCAAGGTCAGGCAAAATGTGGATCAGGAGGTCTTGCCAAAGGTGGAAACTACCACAAATGTGTGGGAGCAGAGGTTAGGTAAGACAGAGAAAGGAACAGTGGACCAATAATTGTCGAAAGTCTATTACAATCCACAACATGTAAGAGAGGGAAGAGAGAGAGAGAGAGAAGAGAGAGAGAGAGAAAGACAGAGAGAGATGGAGAACCTGCCACGGAGGCAGGCTAGGGGAGGGGGAGGGTATTGGGGACATTGGTGGTGGGAGGTGGGCACTGGTGGAGGGATGGGTGCTGGAACACTGTATGGCTGAAACCCAAACATGAACATTTCTGTAATTGTCAAAAAATGAATAAATAGGGCCGGAGCGATAGCCCAGTAGGTAGGGCGTTTACCTTGCACGCAGCCGGCCCATGCCAGACTCAACTGCACGAAGTCGAGCCCCGGCATCCCATTATGGTCCCCAGAGCACCGCCAGGAGTGATTCCTGAGTGCAGAGCCAGGAGAAACCCCTGAGCATTGCCGGGTGTGACCCAAAAAGCAAAAATAAAAATAAATTTTTAAAAAAGCAATAATAATTTGGGGGGAAAAAACTCGCATGAACTAATATAAAAGAATGAAGTAGCACAAATTAGATATTTCTGAAAGATAAGTAATTTGAGTTCTATGTTTAATCCAAATTTTCTGAGACCTTGGATGATGTGATGTATCTGTGGAGGAAATCAAGAATTTATGGGAGACAAAGTGAGAGTACAATGGTGTGCTTGCTTTGTATACAGCTGACCCAGATTCAATCCCAGCACCAGGTTTCATTACCAACCCCTGCCAGAAGTGATCCCAGAGTTCAGAACCAGGAGTAAGCCCTAAGCACCATGTGTAGGGGCTCAAAAACTAAACAAATAAAACAGGATTTCATTTGAAGGGTTGGGAATTCCCTCAATCATGACTGCTAAAGATTTCCTTTCCATTCAATCAGATATTCTATCCCAAATCTGAAATTATTTTAATTTGCTTTTATTTGATTTGGTAGCATCAACATAAGAATTTAATTTCATTCCCTTTCTCTGCACTACTATTTATTCCTTACTCTTTCACGGGGCTCACCCTAGCAGTGCTGGGTTCAATGAAGGCTACATCCAACAGTGCTAAGTGGGACATAGAGTGCCAGGGACTGAAGTTACAGTCTAACACATGCCAAGAAAGTGCCCCCCTACAATGGATGAGAAAGGTTTAAACCAGATTTCTCAACCGTTTCCAGCTGTGGTCTGCTTTCAAACTTGCTTTCTTCCTGTGGATCTCCTGTCCTATTAGTTGGCCCGTTCATCCCTTTTATATGTGATTTTCATCTGTGTCCCACCTTGGAATATACTTGGGTGCCAAACAAGGCAACTCCCAGCTGAGGAACACTGGTATGGACAAGTATTTGACATTCATCAAAACATTGAATTTCTATGGCCACACAGCTAGCAGGGAAGGAATAGGGGAAATGGATTGAAACCCACTACCCTTCAAACAGAGTATCCCAAATAGCAAAACAGAAGCTTCTTTGCTACGGTACTTCATTTCCAGATATTAATGACTAATTTTCCCTTAAGAATAGTACTTAACTACATACATATGTAAATATATATATATATATATGTGTGTGTGTGTGTGTGTGTGTGTGTGTGTGTAACACACATATGAACATTTTTTTTTGCTCTTCTCACCCCACAGGTGGCAGAAAATGAATTTTTATTGAGGGCCAAATACATAAAACAATTATATATCATTTGTCTTAATAATAAAAAAAACCTTCAAGCATTAAGGACAATGTGAAGACTGTGGTCCTGGCAGACTAGACTCAGTATCTAAGCCATCACCTAGCATCTATCTGACCAAAAACAAAGACTTTAACATCTTGGGTTTCTATTTTTCTTACTGTCAGGATGGGAATACTATGATCTGTCTGTAATAGCTGCTGAACCACATGAGTTCAATCTACTAAACAGTTCCCATCAATAAACATTAGGGACTATTTCCAACAAGAGTTCCAATTTTTTGAAAATTGGAAAAAATTCAAAGCATTTGCATACCTCAGAATATGCATGCTAGAAAATGTAAAACCCAAACAACCTCCACAAAAAAAAAAAAAAAAAACCAAAATTGTCCACTCAAAAGACTCCAGGCCACTGGCTCCACTTAGATACTCATAAAAGATAAAATGGAAGAGCTGAGATCACTAACTTAGAAAAAGGAAAGGTTAAGTGACCTTCAGTTCTGTGTGGACACTGAAACTATCTTGGACCAGTAGATTTTGAACAACATGAACTTCCTAATGACTTCACTGAATATCCCACCACATGCTACAGCGATGAGATCACCGTGGTTACCAAAAAGATCTTATGAACTAACATGTTCCAAATTAGAGAGAGTCAAATACAAAGAGTCGTGAAGAAAACAGAATTTCAGAGTTACCCTTTCCTTCACGGGGCACTGTTTCCTCTCATTTGTGCCAAAGTTACTTTTATTCATGATATAAGCTTTAAGATGAGTCAGAGATTCAGATATATATATATATATACACACACATATATGTATGTATGTATGTATAAATAACACTTTGATTTTTATATGTATGTATGTATGTAAAATAACACATACATATGTATGTATGTATAAATAACACTTTGATTTTTATATTGGGCACTTGGTAAATGTTGGCCTTAATGAATGGTGACATCAGAATTATTATCTACTAAGTCGAGTAGTCAGCCAAAACTAGGAAATAAAGCTAAATAAGCTCAATTATAACTTTAAAAGCCAGATCTCCACAGACTACTGAGACTTTACACGATTATAAACTGTATTCTATCTTTTGGATTAATTTCCTTAAACAGCACTCATTAATTTAAAGAAACACGCATGCCAAATTTGGCTCATGTTTTGGCTCAAAACTGGACTGATGCTTGGCAGATAAAATTGGGAGTGTCTATGTAAAGTTTAGTCAGGACAAAGGCAGCATTGACTGAAAGTAAAGCAACCCTTTTATCTTAGTTTTCTATTCATTAAATTCAATGATATATGTGAAAGCACTTTATACAACTATAAATCTCTATAGAAAATAGATTATTATTCTTATATGTTATTTAACAAAATGCTTTATAATTAAGATTCTCAACATAAAACCAAGTATATTTCCTTTATATGATTATCAATAAGTCCTCTTTCAGAAGATAAGTAAAACTAGAAGTCTGAAAAATACGCCACCATACACAATGCAGTTAAAACATTGTCTTATTATTTTTGGTCATTTATTTATGGCTTATTTATTTCAGTTATCTAACATGCAGACTTCAAATTCGCATGAGTATAAATTCCTTCAAGTCTAATTCAACAACTACCCAAGAATATAAATGAATGACAAGGTTCACTGATTCAGTATTGCAGAGTAAAATTGTTTTATAGGGTTGAAGACACATGCTTCACTGAATTAAATTCTTAATTAGTGAAGACACAGATCACTCTCTATAGGTAATCTAAAATTATTCGACAATGTGCAGTTCATTATTTAAAATTGGGAAAAGAGGGCTGGAGTGATAGCACAGCGGGGGGAGGCGTTTACCTTGCACACGGCTGACCCGGGTTCAGGCCCCAGCATCCCATGTGGTCCCATATGAGCACCACCAGGAGTAATTCCTGAGTGCAGAGCCAGAACTAACCCCTGAGCATTTCCTGGTGTGATCCAAAAAATAAACAAATAAATAAATGAATAAATAATAAGTAAATAAAATTGGGAAAACTTCAGCTAAAAAAATATTTTTGAGTCAGAGAGATAATATAGGGATTAAGGCATTTGCTTCACTTTGCAAGTGTCTGACCCAATTCCAGGCATCCTATGGATGACTGAGCCCCAAATGGAGTGATCCCTGAGCAGACAGTCAGAATAAAAGATTAATGTGTTAATAGCATACATATTTTAAACCTCAAAATAAGTTTCTTTAGCATATAAAATAAGGGACCAAGACGATGCATGGCAAGATGATCAGTTCTAATGCTTTAAACTAACTAGAAAACCATACATATCAAATACATATACATGATAAAGCCTACTTTTATTCATTTAAAACTTTCATCAACATGGGCATGAAATCAATAGAAATATTTGTACTGGATTCTACAGAATGAACTTTTAAACTGAATTTTTAGAACTTTAAAATGTTGCTTTGATTTTGTTATTGATCTGTTATTTAATGAGAATAAGAACAGTGAATATTTAAAGTATTATACCATCTTTCTTTTATGACAACTAAATTTTTTTCTGTGTATTTTGATGGTGTTCAGCTACCCCACTGAGAATAATATTGAAACTCTTTCTGAATTAAAAGAAATGAAGATGTTGTGTATTCACTGTCACTGTATCACTGTCTTCCCATTCATCATCAATTTGCTCGAGCGGGCACCAGTAACATCTCCATATGACCTGTCTCATGCAAGTAGAGCCCAAGGACACCTGCTTGCTCCAGGAACATAAAGAGCCTCAAAACCATTTCATCAGATCATGGGAATGAGGTCTATAAGTGTTACTAGTATCTGGCATATCAAATATGACACGGGTAGCTTGCCAGGCTCTGCCGTGCAGGTAGCATACTCTTGTAGTCATTTCAAAATCCAGCATTTATTGATGAAGGGCCGCGCGAGCTGGGCTGTGATAGACTGGTCTGCTGGGTGGAGTTCTGACGAGGGGGAAGTCCAGATGTGGAAAATGGAGGTCCTCATGGAGTGGGGGGTCATTTGGCTTGTTGTGAGGTCTGCTGGGGTGGCGGGCCAGCGCGAGAACCTGCTATCCCTCCCAGGTGCCTCATGAGCAGCTGGGCACAGTGAGAGCCAGTAGCAGCTCTGCCCCATGTCTGTCTCTATGTTGTGTATTACCTAAGAGATTAGTTACTCTTTAAATTACCTCAAGGTATAACTATATTTAAAAGCTTATTTATAACAATATTTAAAGCATATGTTGTTCAGTTTCACGGTGGTAAGATGAAGTATGTGATAATTGATAGAGAGAAAGTTAGAGCAGGATGATATTAGCACTAAAGGAGAAAACAGCTAGGATACATTCATGTGTTCACTCAGACCACCCCCACCCCCGGCTTTCTGAGAACCTAATCATGCTGTTGTAAATAAGAAAATTTTAATTCATCCCATTCTGTCTAAAAAGCTTTCAGTTTTTAATTAAATTTTCCTTATTGTGCTATTTAAGGTCCCCAGAGTATTGTTGAATAAAAGTGGTCAGAATGGATATTTTACCTTACATATAACTTTCCAGGATTAAAAATGATATATGGTATTTATACTATAATACTATGGGTATTTTAATAGGAAACAAAGAAAGATTAAAATAATCTAGTGGGTATATCTTATTTTTTATTTGCTGAATGGTTCTATCATTATATTATGAATTCTGTGAAATTGTTCTGTACTGATTGACACTACGACATAGATTTTTTTTAGTTTATTTTCTGTTTTATATGCATTTATTTTTAATATAATAAAAATATTATTTTGCATATAGATTTTAAAATATTCATTTGCTTTGCATGCTGAATGACACTAATAGTTTTTTTTTCAGTGAAGCCAACCTTGCAATGTTGGGTTAAACTTTTTAGTAATGATGTAGTACCCTTTTAATCTTGGCTAGATTTGCTTGCTAGTATTTGTAAGCATTTCAGAACTGTACCAGTTTAGATAAATCTCAAAATAGAAATTTTAAAAATGAGAGTTATAAAAAGATATCGGTAACTGGTGCTGTTCTCTTCTTTACTGATGAAATGGCATTGGAAAACCAGAAAGATAGTTCTACTGTTCAAGAAGGGAGACATCCATTGACATTGGCAACTATCGCACCATCTGCCTGTTTTCTGTAATCTACAAGCTGTTGACTTGACTCATCCTGAACAGGGTTGGCAGAACATTGGATGAAGGGCAACTAGGCGAGCAAGCTGGCTTCCGAAAGGATTCAGCACAATCGACCATATCCACACGGTAACCAAGTTCATTGAAGTTGGTAGAGAGTTCAGAATGCCACTCTGTCTCACGTTCATTGATTTAAAGAAAGCCTTTTTAATTCTGTGGAGACTGAAGCAGTCATCGAAGCCCTAGCCAAACAGTGTGTTCAAACCCAATACATCAAGATCCTTCGTGAGCTGTATTAGGGATTCACCACCAGGATCTCACCATTTTACAAAGAAGTGATCATCAATGTCAAGAGAGGGTTTCGGCAGGGTGATACCATTTCACCAAAAGTCTTCAGCACCACCCTAGAGAACATCATGCGACAATTAGAATGGAAAGGAATGGGAGTGAAGATAGACTGTCCGCAACTACAACACCTCCGCTTAGCTGACGGCATCGTTCTAATAACACCAAACATTAGCCAAGAGGCACAAATGCTGGCTGACTTTGGCCGAGAATGTGGAAAGATAGGTCTACAGCTGAATTTCAGCAAAACTATGTTCATGAAAAATGAACTAGTTCCAGAGGCCCCATTCACTCTCAATGGAACAAACATCTCTGAATGCAGCAGTTATGTGTACCTAGGTCGAGAAGTCAACATGATGAACGACCTAAAACCTGAGCTGTGCAGGAGGAAGAGAGTGGCATGGAATGCCTTCAAAAGCATCGAAGAAATAGTTAAAAGGACAAAGAACCTCTGGCTCTGGGCACATTTCTTCGACTCCACCGTTCTCCCTGCATTAACATACGCCTCAGAGACCGGGGCCCTACGAAAGCAGGATGAGAAAGCTATTCGGGTCTCCCAAAGAGGAATCGGAAGAGCTATTCTTGGAATATCACGCCTCACTCAAGTGAAAGAACGAATCCGGAGCTCCGACCTCTGTCGCTGGTCCAGAGTCAGGACGCTGTCTCATTTGCCAAGGCATCGAAAATCAGATGGGCTGGACATGTAATGTGATTTGGAGATGACCGCTGGACTAGAGCTGTTACCGACTGGATCCCAAGGGATATCAAAAGATAATGTGGTCGCCCACCTACAAGATGGTCAGACTTCTTCGTCAAGACCTGAACGAATGGTTTGAGGCTCTTTGTATTCCTGAAGCACCAGATGCCATTGGGCTACACTGGCACGTGATAGGGTCAAATGGAAATATTACTGGTGCCCGCTCGAGCAAATGGATGAATAACGGCTTGTCAAGTGATCAAGAGATAGAATATGTACAGTATAATTTCATTTATGTGAAAACACTAAAGCAATGCTAGATATTTATAGATGCATATATATTTAATAAAATTATTAAAACAGAGGTGAAAATGTCTATAAATTTAAGAATAGTGGTTACATATGGAGACTTCAAAAAATTATTTGTTATGGGGCCGGAGCAATAGCCCAGCAGGTAGGGCGTTTGCCTAGCATGCAGCTGGCCTGTGCCGGCCCGGGGTTTGATTCCTGGCATCCCATATGGTCCCCGAGCACTGCCAGGAGGAATTCCTGAGTGCAGAGCCAGGAGTAGCCCCTGAGCATCGCCGGTGTGACCCAAAAAAGCAAAAAATAATAATAATAATAATAATAATAATAATAATAATTGGTTATAAAGTATGGCCCAAAAATAATAAAAAAGGATCATCAGAATCTCTGACAAAGAGGTAGGCAAATGTGATACAGAAACAATAGTTAAAGAAATTATCAGTAAGAACTTCCAAGAGTTGAGGAATATAGGCACTGAGATCCAAGCAGCCCAAAGGGTGCAAGTGAAAATAGACACATCAGGAAAACTCTTAAGACATATTGTACTCAAAATAACAAAATTCAAAGATAGAGACAGAATATTGAAAGCAACAAGATCACAAAAGGAATATACATACAAAGGAGAACCCTTAAGATGTATAGCAGATGTATCGTTTTGCCTGTATTCAATGCTCAGTTCTAGGCTGGTATTATTTTTCAACGATTATTAGAACACTATTCCCTTCTCTGCCTTGCCTAACCTCTGACTCCCACATGTTTGTGTAGATTCCACCTGTTAACAAGACCTCCTGATTCATGTTTTTCCTGACCTTGGATATTGGTATCATAATATTTATATATATATATATATGTGGTGTGTATATATATGTATATATATATAAAATCATAATGTGTATATATACATATATATTTATGTCATGCAAATAAATGCAGTCATTCTATTTGAATGAGGTTTCTAAATGTATATAATGCAAATGTTTCTAAATGTATATAATGCAATCCACAATGAGGGAGAGAGAGAGAAAAAGAGATAAAGAACCTGCCATTTAGGCAGGCTATGGGAGCGGGGGGAGGGAATTGGGGACATTGGTCGTGGGAAATGGGCACTGGTGGAGGGTGGGGTGCTGGAACACTATGTGACTGAAACCTCTAAACATGAACAATGTTGTAATTGTATATCTCATGGTGGTATACTAAAATATTTAATAAAAAATAATAATTCATGCCCTTATCACCTCTCTAGTAAAAAAAATAGTTTTAGAAATCTCTCATATACCCACACAGGAAAAAAATTAATAATAATTCAATAGTTGTTTAGCTTTTTTTTGACCCTGTTTATTTTGTGTTTTCTAAAAGACACCAACTTAAAAATCTATCAAATAGGAATCTTTGTCTCATGGGAGCGAGTGTTCATACCCAGCAGTGCTTGGGAGAGACTCCAGGCTTTGTGTTCAGTGGTAGCTCCTGGCATGCTGAGAGGAGAATGCAGTGCTGGGGATTGAACTGGGGTCTAGCTGATACTCTGCATTAGCCCTTTAACTCACTCCCCAGTATTGAGAATCTTTATAAGGGCAAATCCCTAGCATCATTACTGTAAAAGCTATTCACACTCGACAGTAAACAAATGCAGCAGACAGATACCATGTGCCAGGCATTTTCTGGAATAGTGGTCATTAAACCATCCCCATTCCAGGGATGGAAAACAGAATTTGACAGTGCCTGAACCAATTTTTTCTGTCACTGGACACGGATAGAACCCACGTATGTGATAAATTATGTGATGCACAAAGTTGTCCTTACACAAGTAGTTATCCTGCCCAATACATCATTTGTGCTGAGGTTGCAAAATCCTAATCTGATGTAGTTTCCTTGTATTATTTTCCTAATTTCAATTACAACCATAAGAAGTTGGAAATGTTTCTTATTTCCTAAATGAAGAGAGGGAGTTTCAGAGAGATTAGATATCTTAAAGTAACAAGGTTAATAGATGGCAGGATTGCTTGCTCCTAAATACGAAAGTATATTACCTTTTATGTTTATGTTATATAGCATACAACTAACATATATGATAATAGTATGTAAATAAATGATAGTGCTTTAAAATTGTAACATGTCACACATGTGTTAAAAAGATTGTCATATCAAAGGAATGAGATGATCTATAGTTTATAGACTTGAAGATACAATAAGATAGTACATATCCTATCAAAAGTGTATATAATGATCAACAACCAAGAAACAAAGATGTTAGAAGTCATATTTCCTATTTTCTCATAGATCTTTTTATTTGGAAATCATAGATTAAGATACACCCATGAAATGACTTCTATTTCACTCCTATGGAACAGTAGTAAAACCAACAACAAGCATGAGGAAAAGAGAATATTCAGGGTGATAGGAAGGTCCTTTGTTTTCTGTTCATTTGAGGGATTCGATACATAAAGTTTCTTTGGTAAGCGAACCGGAGATCTGAACAGTTATGCATAATAGAGGGTGAAGAATTCAGAACTTCTGGAAACAATCCTGAGCAAAAAGAGAGTGGCTGAGTTGAGATGACAGAGGAGAAAGCTTACTAGACAATGAGGTACTAGCAGGCATGGGGTCTTGAATGCATTTCTCTTCCTCAATTCCCTGAGTTTTCATCAGATTCCCTAGAATTCCTGAGATAAGCAGTGAGATTATATTCTTTGGAAAGCAGGGCCGCAACTGAATGCTAACATGCACTTTGACATAAAGGAAACTAAGGTAGGATACACAGACAGAGTTGGGAATAAAGGCTCATTTTTCTTCTTCTTTACCCCAAGTCTAGCAGGAACTTGAGTCAAGGCCCTACAGACCTGAGAACTGTGAAGTTTCAAGGAAGTTCCTGAACATCTGAGTGGCAAGAATATTCTCAAAAATGCAACATCAGACTTTTATGTCACATCTTTATTTCCTTTAAAAAAGATCCTTATGAAATTAATAAAATGCTGGATTTTGAGATGACTACAAGAGTATGCTACCCGCATGGCAGAGCCTGGCAAGCTACCCATGTCGTATTTGATATGCCAAATACCAGTAACAATTACAGACCTCATTCCCATGATCAGATGGAATGGTTTGAGGCTCTTTATGTTCCTGGAGCAAGCAGGTGCCCTTGGGCTCTACTTGCATGAGACAGGTCATATGGAGATGTTACTGGTGCCCGCTTGAGCAAATCGATGATGAACGGGAAGACAGCGATACAGTGATACAGTGATGAAATTAAATCCAACAGCTATCAGAAACTGTTGGGCTACACTGGCACGTGTAAGGGTCAAATGGAAATGTTACTGGCACCTGCTCGAGCAAATCGATGAATAACAGGATGTCAAGTGATCAAGTGATCTGAAACTGACTCTCTAGGGATTGTGGATTTGGATTACTCTCCTTGAATTTTCCTTCTGAGTTTTAATATTTTGCACTATTATTTTTCCCCTTAAAAAACTCTCATCATTGGGGCCGGAGCCCGATAGCCCAGCGGGTAGGGCATTTGCCTTGCACGCGGCCGGCCTGTGCCGGCCCGGTTCGATCCCCGGCATCCCATATGGTCCCCTGAGCATCACCAGGAGTAACTCCTGAGTGCAGAGCCAGGAGTAACCCCTGAGCATCGCCGGGTGTGACCCAAAAAGCAAAAAAAAAAAAACAAAAACTCTCATCATCACTAATAATCAAGGAGATGCAAATCAAAACAATAATGAAGTATCATCTTACACCACAGAGACTAGCACACATCCGCAAGAGCAGAACAAGTGCTGGCATGGATGTGGGGAGAAAGGGACTCTCATCCACTGTTGGTGGGAATGTTGACTGGTACAGCCTTTTAGGAAAATAATATGGATATTCCTCCAAAGACTAGAAATTGAGCTCCCATTTAAGCCAGCCATAACCACTCCTGGGTATATACCCTGGGAAGCCAAAAACACACAGTGGCAACAGCATCTGCACTTTTATTATCATAGCAGCACTATTCACAATAGCCGGAATCTGGAAACAACCAGTGTGCCCAGGAACTGATGACTGGATAAAGAAACTTTGGTACATCTACAAAATGGAGCATAACATCTATGCAGATATTAGGAAAAATGAAGTTCTGAAATTTACCTATAAATAGATGGACATGGAGAATATCATGTTGAGTAATATTATCCAGAAGGAAAAAGACAGATATAGAATGACTGAATTTATTTGCATGACATAAATATATACATATATATACATATATACATATTATGATAACAATATCCAAGGTGAGGTGAAACATGGATCAGGAGGTCTTGTCAAAGGTGGAAATTACCACATGAATATCTTGTCAAAGGTGGAAATTACCACAAACGTGTGGGAGTCAGAGGTTAGGTAAGACAGAGAAGGTGATAGAGTGCTACTAATTGTTGAAAGTGCTAACACCAACCTAGAACTGAGCATTAATACAAGAAAAAAGATACACATGATAACCTCTAACTGTATGTATTAAAATTCACAATATGTAAGAGAAGGAAGAGAGAAAGAGAAGGAGAGAGAGATAAAGAGAGAAAAGGAGATAAAGAACCTGTCATAGATGCATGCTAGGGGAGGGGGAAGGGAATTGGGGACATTAGTGGTGGAAAATGGGCACAGGTGGAGGGATGGGTGCTGGAACACTGAATGACCGAAATTCAAACATGAATATCCTTGTAATTGTATATCTAACGGTGACATAATAAAATATTTTTTAAAAAAGATTCCACAAAAATCACAAATGTTGATAATTGAATTCAGTAAAGCAACAGAATTCTGTTATATTTCTAAACACTATAAACCAGCTAAAAAAATAAATTACAAATAATTCTATTTACAGCAGCATTAGAAATAAGATATAGGAACTACGTTAACCTAAGAGGTGAAAGACTTATCAATTAAAATGATAAAAAATACTGCTTAAAAACACAAGAAAAAAGAATACAAATAAATAGAAACACACTGCTTGTTTATGACATAAACTGGAATGTTAAGGTGCTAATACAAACCAATCTATAGATTCAATGTAATACCTAATCTGAATTCATGATTCAAAATTCAAAATGAGGGCTGGAGCAATAGCCCAGCGGGTAGGATGTTTGCCTTGCACGCAGCCGGCCTCTGCCGGCCTGGGTTCAATCCCGGCATCCCATATGGTCCCCCGAGCACTGCCAGGAGTAATTCCTGAGTGCAGAGCCAGGAGTAGCCCCTGAGCATTGCCAGGTGTGACCCCAAAAAGGCAAAAAATAAATAAATAAATAGATAAAGATAAA
Organism: Cryptotis parvus; assembly: GCA_021461705.1. Classification (NCBI taxonomy): domain Eukaryota; kingdom Metazoa; phylum Chordata; class Mammalia; order Eulipotyphla; family Soricidae; genus Cryptotis; species Cryptotis parvus. The sequence continues at coordinate 61,130 of JAJIBD010001179.1, read as the reverse complement.
GAGTCATAGTTTTGGGGCGGAGCTATAGCCCAGCGGGTAGGGCGTTTGCCTTGCATGCGGCCGGCCCATGCCGGACTGGGTTCGATCCCGGTATCCCATATGGTCCCCCCGAGCACCACCAGGAGTAACTCCTGAGTGCAGAGCCAGGAGAAACCCCTGAGCATTGCCGGGTGTGACCCAAAAAAAGGAAAAAAAAAAATTCAAAATGATCGATCATAAATATTTAATAGACGATGAAGGGCTCAGACCACAGTATCAAAATGGTATGTGTCCTAAATGATTTCATTGTTTCAAGATTGAGATTACTAAATATTACTAAATGTTTTGAACAATATGAACATTCCTCCAAAAACTAGAAATTGAGCTCCCATTTGATCCAGCAATACCACTCCTGGGAATATACCCAGGGAGGCCAAAAACACAGAGCAGAAATACCTTCTGCACTTTTATGTTGATAGCAGCACTCCTCACACTAGCCAGATTCTGGAAACAACCAGAGCACCTAGGAATAGATGAATGGATAAAGAAACTGTGGTATATCTACACAATGTAATACTATGTAGCTGTTTGAAAAACAAAGTTATGAAATTTACCTATAAATGGATGGACATGGAGAGGAAAATGCTGATTGAAATTAGCCAGAAGGGAAAGGACAGATATAGAATGACTGCATTTAGTTGAATATATATAAATATACATACACATACAAAATACTATATATATAGTTATATATATAGTTTTATATATATGGTATTGCTATCATAATATAATATATATATATATTATATTATGATAGCAATACCCAAGTCCTGGTAAACCATGGATCAGGAGGTCTTGTCGATGGGTGGAATCAATCGCAAGTGTGGGAGTCAGAGGTTAAGTAGAACAGAGAAGGGAACAGTGGTAATAATCATTGGAAATGATAATGCCTGCCTAGAACTGAGCATTGAATGTAGGCAAAGGGATATACATGATAACCTCTAAATGCATGTATTGCAAGTCACAATGTGTAAGAGAAGAAAGAGAGACACAGAGAGAGAGAGAGAAGAGGTAAAGTGCCTACCATAAAAGCAAGCTGGGGGGCAGGGGAGGGAATTGGGGACATTGGTGGTGGGAAATGGGCAGTGGTGGAGGGATGGGTGTGAGACACTGAATGACTGAAACCCAAACATGAACATCTTTGTGATTGTATATCTCACGGTGGCATAATGAGAATACACATATACATACATACATATGTATATTAATATATATATATATATATATATCACTTGTCACTTGTACTCTGCCACTCAATAATGTGTTAGAACAAAAAAATTTTGATACAATTATCCAGTTGGCAACATGACCCTAAGCTTTGGTATCAAATTATATAATACAACATTCCCTTGCTTCAGCAAATTTTTTTTTTTGTTTCTCTGTGCTTAATGTTTTATTGTGTGAAGAAAAATATGTTTAAAAGCCAAAAAAAAACCTACTCTAGGGTCTGGAGCGATAGCACAGAGCCCGGGTTCGATCCTATGTGGTCCCCCAACTACTCCCAGGAGTAATTCCTGAGCGTGGAGCAAGGAGTAACCCCTGAGCATCGTCAGGTGTGACCCATAAAGCTAAAACAAAAAAAAAATGTAAAAAATAGTACCATGAAATATAACCAAATAAGCATCCCTGGGATTTCATTCTTTCTGGTTTAAGAAAGAAAAGGTTCTGGTTTTGTCAGCATTTCACTCTAACATTCTGGAGCACCATCTGAGGAAAGAACACAGTGAACACATTTTCCTGTTTACTTCAGGAGCATAGAGTGATCATGAGATTGTTCTTAAGCTGACTGAGGTGAGAGACTGAGTGATGAGGAGGTATACTCTATTGCCTTTGATTGACTTTTTGTTTATCTTTTCCAGAATCTTGTACAAATGAATGAGAATTTGACAAATGGAGTTTGTATGTGTGCTTTGGCTCCATCCTTGAACCATTTCATGGAATGTGCCCTTTCACTGAGTAGTATTCTTTTATATGAATGCGCCACAATTTCTTTGTTCTCCAGTGTTGGGTATATTGTGGCTCAAACTGCTATGAATATATGAGTACCGTCATGTGGACATTTGTTTTTGCTTCTTGAGTAAACACTGAGGGGTGGGTAGAATAGAAGAAATCGAAGAAATAGCTAAAAGGACAAAGAACCTCTGGCTCCGGGCACATCTCTTTGACTCCACCATTCTCCCTACATTAACATATGCCTCAGAGACCTGGGCCTTACGAAAGCAGGATGAGAATGCTATTCGGGTCTCCCAGAGAGGAATCAAAAAAGCTATGCTTGGAATATCATGCCTCACTCAAGTGAGAGAAGGAATCCGGAGTTCTGACCTCCGTCGCTATTCCAGAATCAGGGACGCTGTCTAGTTTGCCAAGGCATCGAAAATCAGATGGGCTGGACATGTAATGTGATTTGGAGACAACCGCTGGACTAGAGCCATTACCGACTGGATCCCAAGGGATGTCAAAAGATCACGTGGCCGCCCACCTACAAGATGGTCAGACTTCCTCGTAAAAACCCTGAAGGAACGGTTTGAGGCTCTTCATATTCCTGAATCAACCAAATGCCATTGGGCTACATTGGCACGTGATAGGGTCCAATGGAAATGTTACTGGCCGCCGCTCGAGCAAATTGATGAATAACGGATTCAAGTGATCAAGTGAGTAAACACTGAGAAGCAGAATTTCTAGTTGGAATAATAAGCAGAATAAACTTCATAGCAAAATGACAAAATAATTTCTAAAGTATTTCTACTATTTTCTATTCATTCCAGCAGCTATGAAGTCTTCATAGCTCCACACGCTGGCCAACCTGCTACTCTCGGTCATTTTAATTTTTATTCTACTGTGTGTATTGGTATAGCATGTGGTTGAATTTGCATTTCCTTAATAACTAAAAGTATAAGACCTCTCTTTTCTTCTCATGAGTTTAGTCTCCATCTGGATATCTTCAATGTTTGGATATTTTGCTTATTTCCAATGATAGTATCTGGCTTCTGATTAAAAAAACAGTGAGTACTCTTTTAGGCTTTTGTGAAACAAGATACTTAAGCAGGTGAGGGGTTGTTTTTTTTTGAGGGGGGATTTGGGACACACCTGGCATTGCTCAGGGGTTACTCCTGACTCTGCACTCAGGAATTACTCCTGTTAGTGTTCAGGGGACAATATGGGATGCCAGGGATCGAACCCGGTCGGCCACATGCTAGGCAAACACCCTACCCACTGGACTATCGCTCCGGCCCCAAGCAGGTGAGTTTTTGCAAGTATTTTTTCCCATTCTTTGTATTCTCTTTTTCGTATTCATATCATGAGCATTTTAAAAGAAAGACTTATATAGTGTTCAAAGCAGTGTGGTATTGAGGGCCAGAACGATATAGCACAGCAGGTAGGGTGTTTGCCTTGCAAGCAGCCAACCTGGGTTCCATCCCCAGCATCCCATATGGTCCCCCGAGGACCACCAGGAGTATTCCTGAATGCAGAGCCAGAAGTAACCCATGAGCATTGCCAGGTGTGACCCAAAAAAGAAAAAAAAAACAAAAACAGTGCAGTATTAAAATAATGACCAATGGGTTGGAATGGAATGTATAAGGACAAACCCCCAGACATATGGTGAGATACTTTTTGACAAAAGAGCTAAAAGCAAGAAATGGTGGAAAGAAAGCCTCTTTAACTAATAATACTGGCAAAACTGGATAACTATACATACAAATATAAAGCTATATCCTTATCATATACCTTATGGAAAAGTCAATTCAGTGTATGAAAGGCCTTAAGATCAGACCATATATAAAGTATATTGAGGAAAATTTAGGTATAACATTCTAATACCTGGACTTCAGAAGTGTCTTTAAATATATAATGTGATGGGGCTGGAGCAATAGAACAGCAGGTAGGGCATTTGCCTTGCACACTACTGACACTGGTTGGATCCCTGGCATTCCATATGGTCCCCAAGCATTGCCAGGAGAGAATTCTGAGTGCAGAGCCAGAAGAAACCCCAGAGCATTGCTGGGTGTGGTGTGACCCCCCAAAAAGCAAGCAAGAAAGAAAAAAAGAAAGCAGAGTGATTTTAAAAAAATAAAACTGACAAAGGTATTAGTATCAAAAATAAATAAATGGGACAACAAAATAAAACATTTCTGCATGGGGAAAGAAACGGGCTAAAACTAAATGACAGATAACTGAATGAGAGAAATATTGGCATTCAAACTGAGATAAAATGTTTGCATTTAACACATTAAATAAAAGGGTAATATCCAGAATATATAAAGTATTTACAAAAATCAACAATACAAAAATCATAAAACCCATCAAAATGGGGAGCTAAAATGAACAGGAACTTCTCTGATGAAGTTAGAGGTCAACTCACACAGGAAAACAAACTCCTCTATCAAGAGTTTGGGCCTGAGTGATAGCACAGCAGGTAGGGCTGTGCATCACCTTGCACTCAGCAGACCAGGGTTTTGTTCCCTGGCATTCTATATGGTCCCCCACAGCACTGCCAGGAGTAAATCCTGAGTACAGAGCCAGGAGTAAACCCGAGCATCGCTGGGTGAGCCTTGCTGGTTGTGACCCCCAAACAAACATAAAAATACTATGGTAACAAGTCTGGGGTCTGGGGCCAGATCGATAGTCCGCGGGTAGGGTGTTTGCCTTGCACGCACTGGGTTCTATCTCTGGCATCCCATATGGTCCCCAAGCACCGCCAGGAGTAATTACTGAGTGCAGAGCCAGGAGAAACCCCTGAGCATTGCCAGGTGTGACAAGAAAAAAAAAAAAAAAAAACCACAAGTCTGGGGGTCTGCTCAGAGATGGGGCAGCCAACCTCTCTGCCCTCAGCACAGTCCCTCCAACTGCTGGAAGCTCCAGAAGCCACATCGCCTCCTGTAGCCACCACCATGGGAGCAAGGACCCAGCGCCACAGCTTCACCACCAATCTCAGAAGAAATGCAAGCCAAGCCAACCACTGAAACTCAACGGTAAGTGCTACAGATTTGGATTCTTGGAGTGACACTTCCAAACTCCACAATACTGACTTCATAGCCCAGTCTGACCATAAAATTAGATGGGGGAAATAGCACAGAAGCCAACCTAGCTCAGTAAGCAAAAGCAGTAACACAGATGGCTCAACTAGCAACAAACAGCTCAATCAACCCTCAGACAGTAACTTTAATGACTCCACATTGAAATGCAACAATTTTCACCAATTTTCTTTTACTGGAGATAATTCTGATAATTCCATTAGCCATGTTGTTGTAACAAGCAATATAAAATAAATTATAAATTTATAAATTATAAGTTTTGTGCCTGCGAAGAAGACACTTGGTAGGTTGGGAAACTGTTGACAATGGTGGAGAGAAGGTCACACTGGCAGTGGGAGTGGTGCTGAAACATCTAATGCCTGTAACAGTATTATGAACAATGTTGTAAACCACAGTGCTTAAATAAAGAAAAGAGAGAAAATAGAAAATAAAAATAATTTCAAAAAATAAGACCTTAGGGCATGTCACCATTTGATCCTTTCTATTCCTTATACCACAGATGAGTGAGATCATCGAGTGTTAGTCCTTCTCCCTTGGCCTTCTTTCGCTTAACACGATACTATCCAGTTCCATTCAAGTTGTAGCAAACTTCATGATCTCATTGATCTTATGTTTTTTCTTATGGCTGCATAGTATTCCACTGTGTCTATTCACCATGACTTATTTATCTATCCACCAAAATAACTGAATTAAAATGTTTAAGAGTTCACTTTGTGTGTGTGAGAGAGGAGAGTGGCATCTATTGATTTTTTAAAGACTTTTATGGTTATATTAGAACTGAGCATTAAATAGAGGCAAAAAGATACACATGACAACCCTTTAATGTATGTTCTGTAATCCATAGTCTGAAGGGGAAGGAAAAGAGAAAGAGAGAAATGGAAAGAAATAAAGAACCTGCCATGGAGGAGGGCTGGGGGAGGGTAGGGAACCGAGGACGTTGGTGGTGGGAGATGGGCACTGGTGGCGGGATGGGTGCTGGAACACTGTATGACCAAAACCCAAATATGAACTTTTTAATTGTATATCTTTGTAATTGTAAAACTAAAAATAATTTAAAAAAAATATTTTATGGTTATAGCATCATGACCAATATACCATATTTAATACCAAAGCGGTAAATATTTTCTTTTACTGTTTCTCCTGAAGGTTATAATTCATTTAATGTGCACAACCAGTGTTAGGTAGGAAACAATGGAGTTAGGATTCACTGTCATCATATAGATTATTTAATTCTTCTAGCAGATACTTACTAAAGACTAGAATCTATCCATAAAAAGTGCTGGTAACTTCATTAAAATTGGCTGTACGTCTACTTATAAAATCTGTATCTGGAGTCATTTATGGTCCATGTGCGTGTTACCAATACCACATCACCTGCATTACTGATGACTGACAAAAAACTTCAGCAATAGAGGAAAAGACCAACTCGTTTTGTACAATTGTGGTGATGCACTGCTTCAAAACATGAATATTGGGGCCGGAGCAATAGCATAGCAGGTAGGGCATTTGCCTTGCATGCAGCCAACCCAGGTTCGATCCCTGGCATCCCATATGGTCCCCCGAGCACTGCCAGGAGTAATTCCTGAGTGCAGAGCCAGGAGTAATCCCTGAACATTGCCGGGTGTGACCCAAAAAAGAAAAAATAATAAAGATAGAACTTGGTAGAGAAAGGACAATAGTTACACTAAAAATGAATCCTTTCTATTAGCTCAAATTCTGTTTTTAATTATGCATTTTAATTGAATCACTGTGAAATATAAAGTTACAAATTTGTTCATAATTGAGTTACAAATTTGTTCATAATTGAGTTTCAGTCATCCAATGTTCCAAAACTCTTCCCTTCTCCAATACACATTTCCCACCACTTCACATCAATTTCCCTTTGTTGGTTTTTGTTTTGTTTTGTTGGTGGGCGGGGGAGTTGTTGGCTCAGAGACAACTCCTAGGGACATGTGGCAATACTGAGTGTTCCAGAAGGCTCAGTGCTCGAACAAACTATGTGGTGCTGCTCAGGCATTTGAGGGAGTGGGGGTTGGTGAGGTGGGGGGCAGGGGTGGGAAGGGAATCAGTGATGCTTGGTGGGAACTAGGTGATACCAGGAATTAAACTAAGGGCTGCCACATACAAAGAATGTGCTCTAGACTTTTTGAGCCATCTTGCTGGCACCAGTTTCTAATCTATAACTCAGATAAAAGAATTAAACAAATGCATTATAAATTTCTGATAAGTCAAACTAAACCAACATTATCTCATCTCACATACACATAATGCCTTGAATTTTACCTCCAGACCTTGCAGCTGCCTGTTGGGGTGATTTATTTAATCTCTGTGAGCTTCCTTTTTCTTATCTGAAAATCAGGTGAGAACTTGTGTCCTAGTGTGTCTGTATGAAAACTTGCCATACTTCATAGCAGCATGAGTACTGCATAAAGTAGTATTAGGTGCTGAAGAGATAGTACAGACATTAAGGTCCTTGCTTGCCAACCTCAGTATGATCCCTATCACTCATATGGAACCCCCAAGCAGAGTTAGGAGTAAGCCCTCAGCACTAAAACAAGAGTAAATCCTGAGCACTGTTCAGAGTACCCCTTAAAAAAAGTAGCATTTAATAAATATTTACTATCAAATTATGAGTATCAAGGCTTAATTTTTACAATCACTGCAAATGGAAACAAAAGCATCTTCAGACCCTGATTCCTCTTTATTGATTTGATTAAGAAAAAGTGGAGGTGTCCCTTGACACCTGCATTTGTAAGCATGATTAGAAGATGCTAACACTTTGGGTCCAGAGTGACTGCACAGTTGGTAGGGCTCTTGTCTTGCATGCAGCTGACCCACGTTCAATCCCTGGCATCCCACTTGGTCTCCTGAGCTCTGCCAGGAGTAATTCCTGAGCGAACAGCCAGAAGTAACCCCTGAGTGTCACCCGATGTGATCCAAAAAAAAAAAAAAGATACTAGCACTTCTATTTATTGCAGGTAAAGCGGTTTATTCACTTGCAGTCTATTACTGCCATGTTACAGAAAGTTATTTGAATTTTTCCAAATGCAAAGTTAATGGAAAATTGCCAAATGTATAAATAATTTATAAAAGTACTAAAAGGTAAGATATAAGGTCATATCTAAACAATATTTACCCTAAGAAATTGACAGTAAATCAAAATCTACAATTTTGTTTACAAAAAAGATTATAATACATTACCCTTATATAGCAACAGCCCATAGGACCTCAAAATGCAATTCAGCTTATAAAGTCTAAATTTATATATACACATCATTTAGTTACTTTCTAAATCATGTTCAGATTCTCTACAACTAAAATATTTTATGAAAGTATTTTCAAGCCTCAAAGTACTTTTCACATGCAATATATATAAGCTATATATATATATATGTATATAAACATTATATTTGTATCACATATATAAACACTCCATGACTAATTTACTGAAATCCATTTAGAATGATGGGCATAGGATAAATTAGCACTGGCATAGGAATGAATGTATATTTTCTAGAGCAGAAGTTCCCAAACGTATTTGGCCTACTGCCCCCATTTTAGAAAAACAAAAAGATTCAATCCCCTCCCAAATCCATCTTCTTTACACCAACAAATAAAAGGAATCTCCCAGTTATACCAAGACCACTGCCAACCCTCGATAATTCTAGCACCAGTGCTCCCTTTGAGGTCACCACTGCCCACTTTGGTTCTGAAGGAAGAATTTCTTTACATTTAAAGAAATGAAAGGATTAAGTAGAAGCTGATTATGCAGTTCTAATGTAACAGCTGGTATTTTCTCAGCTATGGTAATCTATTAATAAACTCATAACATGTAATACCTTTTGAGTAACCACCCTCAATCTGGATACTACACTCTATAATTAAAGACTAAAGAGTTTTATAAGTTATTATTATTAAGAACTATAATTATTAACAATAATTATTATTAGCAACCACATTATTAGAATACTTAAAGTACTGCAACTGAGCTATATGTTAGCAAAGGCAGTCCAGATTTTTAAACTATATTAACATTCAATGTTAGACTGTCCTCAAGGCCATTTTAGTATGTTATCCCATAAGCGTTTCAAAAAAAATAGAAGTCTTCCAAATTCTTTCAGTTGGGAGCACTCCCAGCACACAGTGTTCAAGAGACCAGGCAGAGCAGGAATGGAACCAGGCGTCCATATTTTTGCATAGAGGCCACATATAAAGTTGTTCAGGGGGTTACTCTTGGCTTAGTACTCAAAAATCACTCCTAGCAGACTTGGGGCCATAGGGATGTGAAGGACTAAACCCAGATTGGTCACATGCAAGGCAAGCGCCATGCACACTGTACTATCTCTAACATGGGATTACCATATTTTTAAGCACAAACACACAGCAAAATATATGTACAGATTTACTTCTCCCACTTCCCATCACTGACCCTTTCGTGACACCCTCAGAGGAAGACTGCATCAATTCACCTTGATTATACTAACTCTTGGTTTGGAACAAAGTGCTAAAGAAACAGAAAAATGACAAATAAGCAAAGTAAATCAGTAATCAAGAATTTTTTTTCTTTTGTATTATCATCTATGATTTTTATCTAACTTTCAAATAACTTTTGTTTGTATAAAAACCAAATTTTCCAAAATATTCATCCCCATCAAAAACTACGGAGAAGACATGCTTAGAAGCATCCTCAAAGAAGAAATACAAACAGCCAAAAGGCATATGAAAAAAATGCTCTATCATCACTAACCTATATTTTTCTACAATATTAAATTATTACAAAATTATAATTAAATATGGTAGAAAATAAAGATTTCCACAGTAAACAAAAACTAATATAATCACAACAGACCTGCACTGCAAGAAATATTTAAAGTTCTTGGGACCAGAGAGATAGCACAGTGGGGAGGGCGTTTGCCTTGCATGCAGACGACCCAGGTTCAATCTCCGGCATCCCATATGGTCCTCTGAGCACCGCCAGGAGTAATTCCTGAATGAAAAATCAGGAGTAACCCCTGAGCATTGCCGGGTGTGACCCAAAAAAGCAAAAAAAAAAAAGAAAAGTTCTTTTATAGGAAAATAAAAAACAAAAACAAAACTCCGAGTATTGTGATAAATAGGTATACAGAATCAGAAACATAAAAAAGAATAATCTGAAAATATTATATATAATCACTTGATCACTTGAATCCCGTTATTCATCCATTTGCTCGAGTGGGCACCAGTAACATTTCCATTGGACCCTATCACGTGCCAATGTAGCCCAATGGCATCTGGTTGATTCAGGAATATGAAGAGCCTCAAACCATTCCTTCAGGGTCTTTACGAGGAAGTCTGACCATCTTGTAGGTGGGCAGCCACGTGATCTTTTGACATCCCGTGAGATCCAATTGGTAACGGTTCTAGTCCAGCGGTTGTCTCCAAATCTCATTAAATGTCCAGCCCATCTGATTTTCGATGCCTTGGCAAATGAGACAGTGCCCTTGATTCTGGAATAGCGACGAAGGTCAGAACTCCGATTCCTTCTCTCACTTGAGTGAGGCGTGATATTCTAAGCATAGCTCTTTTGATGCCTCTCTGGGAGACCCAAATAGCATTCTCATCCTGCTTTTATAGGGCCCAGGTCTCTGAGGCGTATGTTAATGCAGGGAGAATGGTGGAGTCGAAGAGATGTGCCTGGAGCTGGAGGTTCTTTGTCCTTTTTAGCTATTTCTTCGATGCCTTTGAAGGCATTCCATGCCGCTCTCTTCCTCCCTGCGCAGCTCAGATTTTAGGTCGTTCATCATGTTGACTTCTCGACCTAGGTACACATAACTGCTGCATTCAGAGATGTTTGTTCCATTGAGAGTGTGTTGCAGGACTCCTAAGGGCCACTGCATCTGCTCTGAATTTCCGCCTGCAAATCACTTCGTAGATAAGGGGGTAGTCTAAATGTGGCAGTTTATCTGACCATGTATGCTGTACTAGCTGGTATAAATATTCTCCCATGCTACCACAATCATCATGGGACTAGCTAGATCTTACCAGCATATTAGCCTGGCCACCCAGGACCCTGGGTAATTAGACCAGAGAGAAATGCTGTTTGCTTCCAAGCAAACAAGCATGGCTCCCTGATATACTCAAAGGCAACTAAAATACAAAACTACAATGAAGAAGAAGAGACTTGTGAAGGCTTGGAGAAATATTTAACTGGCATTAGTATTAGTCTTTGGTACAGAGACATGCCATCTCAGAAACCCCCTTCTCTACCCTATAAAGGCATTTCCAGGCAGATCTTGGCTCAAAACATTAGCATACTAAAGGGCCTAGGTGAGGTGCAGGGAGGGATTACCTAAGGGCATTTGACCCTCCCTGCTTTCCATAACAGTGGGAGGAAGGTCTGAGTTTCAGGGGTATAAATGAGCCGGTTTCCTCTCTCGGCGCTTCTTTTTGGGCTCTTTGTGAGCGCTCACCCTTCTTGGAAGTCTTGTCTTCCCCTTTTACAAAGCCTTTACACGTGGTGGCCGCCATCTTGGCCTACACGTGGCTGGGGTTCTAGCCTGGAATCCTAAGCACCGGGCTTTTCCTTTTGCTGATTTGTATGCCTGAACCTGTGATAAGTAAAGCCTTTTAAAACTGCATCGGATTCCTGAGTTTTCATCCATTCCTCGCCGGCTCGGAGGTAGAAGGAAACTTCGCTTCTGGCACTGTCGGGGACCCGGCGGAGCCCCCGACAAGAGTGAATGGGGCCTCAGGAACTAGTTCATTTTTCATGAACATAGTTTTCTTCAGATTCAGCTGTAGACCTATCTTTCCACATTCTCGGTCAAAGTCAGCCAGCATTTGTGCCGCTTGGCTAATGTTTGGTGTTATTAGAATGATGTCATCAGCAAAGCGGAGGTGGTGTAGTTGCCGACCATCTATCTTCACTCCCATTCCTTCCCATTTTAATTGTCACATGATGTTCTCTAGGGTGGCGCTGAAGAGTTTTGGTGAAATGGTATCACCCTGCCGAACCCCCTCTTTTGACATCAATCATCACTTCTTTGTAGAATGGTGAGATCCTGGTGGTGAATCCGTAATACAGCTCATGAAGGATCTTGATGTATTGGGTTTGAACACCCTGTTTGGCTAGGGCTTCGATGACTGCTTCAGTCTCCACAGAATCAAAGGCTTTCTGTAAATCAATGAACGTGAGACAGAGTGGCATCTTGTACTCCCTACAAACCTCAATGAGCTTGGTTACTCTATGGATATGGTCGATTGTGCTGAATCCTTTCCGGAAGCCAGCTTGCTCACATAACAGGTTATATATAATCTGTCATATATAAATATAACATCCAAAAAGAGGATGTAACAGAATCTGTTAGTCTAAAGACAAGCTTAGACAAAGACTATTTATGATAAAGATCAACAGATTTAAACCTACAAAACAAAAAATCTGAAGCAGAGATACTTATGCAAAAAAAAATTGAAAAACTTAAGGAATTCACCAGTAAAAACTCTTCAAAGGAGGGAGAAGGCAGCTAGAAATTCATGGGGAAAAGAAACATCAAAAATATAAACCAATTAGAAAATGAAAGATAAGGACCAGAGCAAAGTACAACAGGTAGGACAATTGTCTTACATGTGACTGGCCTGGGTTCAATCCTTAGCACCCAATATGGTTCCCTAAGCACCACTAGGAGTGGTTTTGAGTGTAGAGCCAGGACTAAGTTCTGAACCCTCATAGCAAAATCAAAGCAAAGCAAAAGAAAACAAAGACAGAATGGTAGTAAGCCCATATATCAATAATTATCCCAAATGTAAATGGCCTGAACTCACTAGTTAAGAAAATAATGAAATCTACAAAGTAACTCCAAAGGCCCACTGAACTTTGGTTGGAAGGCCTCTCACACACCCAAAAAAAGGTTGCTGTATGGAAAGTCAGTCTTACCCATCTTTACTGCTGCTATATCATTCTAAAATAGTTCCTAAGAAACTGTGGTAAATATTTGTGAGATAAATGTTCTGTCTTTAGTCAAAGTCAGTCTCCAATTATACAATGATATAAACTGAAAAATAAAATTCAATATAAGGGACAATAGTGATAGTTCAAAGGGCAAGAGGGCATGCTTGCCATGTGAAGGGGCTAGAATCCGTGGCAGCACGGCTACAAGTACTTGGAACATTGAGTCAGAAATAGCTCTTGAGTACCACTGGGCATAAATCCCTTTCTCGCCCTAAAAGAGTCAGTATAAGAAACTTAATTTCCTAAATAAATCTATTTCATTAGTCATAATTTCATTAACTGTTCAAATCTGATAACACTGCTCTTGGAAAGTATGAAATTCTTGTACTTTATTTACTCCTCATAGTTAATACAACCTATAGTAGAAAACAGTAAGCCATATTATTTTCCTTTAGTAGCTTAAACAGTATCATACAGACTTAATTTTTGTACCTATATTCAAACACATTTCCCCCCACTAAATATCTCTGTGTTTTTGTGAAGTTATATAAAAAATTTCTCAAATTCACTAGACTCATTTTTTGTTTTTTATTTGTCGATAATATATGTTATATACTATTATTAATTAGTAGTGTATATATTATACTCCTTTACTAATATACATACTGTGTATATAATAAATATACACTGTTATAATCTAAAAAACATATAACTCTAAGGATAAAAATGTCAATTCTTTGGGGCCAAAGAGAATGTACAACAGCTACAGTATAAATTTCTGGTTAGATCCTTGGCACCACCTTTGGTAGCCTAAACCCTACCCAGATAATCCCTGAATACAGAGCCTAGAGTGAGTTCTGAACACCACCAGGTGTGGCCCCAAATTAAACAAAACCAAAAAGTCAGATACATCAATATTATGTATACAAGAAATCTTTATCAGATATTAAGAAGAAACAGTTTCCTGGTATAAGCTTGAAATAAAGATATTTAAAGTCACAAACACAAGGAAAATCTACACTGGATAAAGATATGAGATATATATATCAAATCAATGGAATTCTATGTAGCTGATTAAAAGGATTAAATCTTGTCATTAAAGACAACAGTGATGGGCCAGAGCGATAGCCCAGCGGGTAGGGCGTTTGCCTTGCAAGCGGCTGGCTCATGCCGCCAGGGTTCAATCCCCGGCATCCCATATGGTCCCCCGAGCACCGCCAGGAGTAATTCCTGAGTGCAGAGCCAGGAGAAACCCCTGAGCATTGCCGGGTGTGACCCAAAAAAAAAAAAAAAATAAATAAATAAAATAAAATAAAATAAAGACAACAGTGATGAAGGTAATGGTATTAAGTGAACTAAGTAAGGGAGGAAAAGAGTTACTAAATGGCCTCGCTCATGTACAGCATTTAAATAACCAAAGCAAATGAGTAACCAAAGTGGTTGGTCTCTGATTTTAGATTGCACAATGATGATTTTGGATTCTGCTTAAATTTATCACTTGAATTATAAGCATGAGACCCAACATGTATTTTGATTTTTAATCCAGTATTCTCCGATTCCTCTACATTACCCACAACTATCATTTTGTCTGCAGACCAGACTTTAAGAAATAGCATCAAAAAGCCTGAGTAGGGGGCTACTGGATGGCTCAGTGCCCAAAACATCTGCTGTGAAAGCATGAGGCCCCGAGTTCGTCCCTGCAGCATCCACATGCACCTGCATAGTCCTGGCAGTTACACTGTCTGGAATCCCCTCACTGATGCAGTGTGCAATCTCCGGAACACGGAAACCAAGTGTGTGTACATTTCAGTCAGTCATGGTGAGTGACCCTCAGGCAGCACAAGAGCAACAAAGTTCAAAGGGACTGGGAGGGAGAGTTAAAAATAAAGAAGCATGAGCAGAATCTGATAATGCGGTTTACTATAGAAAGAAGTCATTTATTACAAGTGCCATCAGACAAAAGTAAAAGAACCTTTTAAAAAAAAAACTGGGAAAGAACAACTTTATCTGCTTATGAAGGGAAGAAAAATGTTTTTATTTTTTCTCAAAACAACAGGTAAGGAATATCATTTGTTTAATAACATCAGAATCTCCCCAGATTCCTGATAATTAGAGCTTGAGAGAAATGAAATAGTTAAGGGATCCAAATAGTTAATAATTTATTGCAGATTTAGTTACACTAAGTGTGAAATGAAATCACAGTTGCTCGTGCTGGAAAAGGCAAGGACTAAACTATCTAATCCCATTGTTGTCCAACACTTCACATTCTGAGGATCTGGGTAGTCAGCAGTGGCTGACTTCCTATTTTCTCACTTCATTCAGTCCAGGGCTTGGCCCAGAATTAAAATAAGATGGAGAGAAGATGATGTGTTCATGATGACTGCGCCCCAAATGCACTCTTTATCAAATGTGGACCACTCCCTCTTTTTGAAGGAATCTTAATGCTCCCTTAAGGAATGTCCCTGCCCCAAATTCTAGACTTTGGGGGACCACTAGATCTTGCCTTCAGTCCTATCTAGAAGATGCCCCTAACATGACACAATCTCCACTCCCAGGGACTCACTTAACTTTGCCTGCAAAGACAAACCACTCAGGAGTAATATGTAGTTGCAATCAAGCAGAGTTAAATTAAAAATGCACAGCTTCAGTGCTCCATAGAAAATATATTAAGGTCCTATAAAGAATTTTGTTTTAAAAATGCATACTTTTTATGATTCAATTAATAAACTTCAGATACATGGTATTAATATCAATGAGAGCTATTATTATACAAACCTAATTTCTTCTCACAGAATTGAGTCTTGTATGAACTCTTCAGATTAATACTGAAACATAAATTAAGATATGTCTGCACTATATATGCACTTTTAATGTACAATACCACTTATTCTATCATCTTTACGGTTCTTTTTATGGGAAATCACTTCTTCAAGACTAAAGTACCAGCATATTACCCCACTCTTCCCTGGTATCACTGTCAGCCCAACTATGACCATCTATGCTATTCTAAATTTTGAGTAAGGGAGGGGGTCTCCTGAGAAATGCTTGAGGGTCCAAGGGTGACTCCCAGCAGTTTTGGACCAACTAGTCCTGTGGTTCACAGAGTTGCCCTGGGGGTTGTATTGCTCTGCAGTGTTGAGATTACTTGGCGTACTCTTGTAGTACTTTGAGAACTCAGGGGGTCATACCTGGAGGGTACTTTGCTCAGGATGCCATTAGATCCTCACCTACTACATGTTAAACATCAACTCAGCCCCTTTTAGCCACTCATGGCCCAATACACATACCTTTGACACAGGAATACAATTCATAGAAAAAACAGCTTTCTACTAAGTCTTATTAGACATCTAGTGATGTCTGTTACAGGAAAATATTGGAATCAGCCATTGTATGCAACACCAAATTGAGTAACATGTTACATGTGCAATACCAGGAGGTCACATTTGAATGTGGTTTAACTAGCACAAATTGCAATACTAGCATCAATTCTTAAATTGATTACAGAAGAGATTCAAACATTGTTGCAGTACACTGTTGCCCAGAGAGTCTGCATCTTGTTTGGAGTTTCCTCCTGCAGGCCACTTTGTAGATAGGGGCATAAAACAGTTTGGATTTGTGAATATGTGGCATATGTTACCATGTATTCTATGTAAGCTGGTATAAATATTTCCTCATTATTCACAGATCCCCTTGTGGGACTAGACAGATCTTACCAGCATCTTTACCTGCCTAGGTTGGATCTCTAAGTAATTAGATCAGAGAGAAATGCTGTTTGCCTTCAAGAAAGCAAATGGGGCTCTCTAATAATCCTAATGGCTAATATCTAAAACAACTGTGAAATAAAGACAAGAATCTTGTGAAGGCTGGGAGAAATATGTACCTGACTGTAGAATATTCATGGTACGAATGCA
This sequence comes from Cryptotis parvus, assembly GCA_021461705.1. Lineage (NCBI taxonomy): Eukaryota > Metazoa > Chordata > Mammalia > Eulipotyphla > Soricidae > Cryptotis > Cryptotis parvus. The sequence continues at coordinate 44,220 of JAJIBD010001179.1, read as the reverse complement.
TGCCTTTGTATTCTGAGACACAGTTCATCTCAGATGCCCTTCCCCCCATCTGCATAGGGTCTGCAGCCTTGGCTAGGGCAATATTAACATTTCAATGGGACTAGGTGAGGTCCTGGGAGAAGATACCTGAAGAGAATTGCCTTAACTGCTTTCCATTGATGTGAGCTGGTCGGGCTGAAAAGGATATAAAGCAATAGCCTGCTCTCTCCCCCTCTTCCTCTTCCCCCCACTGCCTCTGCCCTTCTCTCCATTCTCTTCCTTGTTGGGCCTGAGCATGTGGCAGTGGCCATCTTGGCCTAGGATTCTAAATCTACACATGGCCAGGGCCCAGCTAGGAACCTAAAGTCTGGGTTTTCCTATTGTTGAACTGTATACCAGAAAGCCATTTGAAACTTCACTGAATTTCTTAAGTCTTTCTCTGTCTGCCATCTGTCAGTCCCCTGGGGCAGAAGGGGGATCCCCTATCCCTGTTCCAGGATTTTGTCAGGAAACCCAGGTTCTCTGACAAGTGGAGGTTCTACTGAGAGTCCTCTTTCTGCTCCTGGATTTTGTTGGGGAACCCAGCATTCTCCTATAAAACATGAAGTACTAAAAGAGAGTAATACCTTTATTGATTCAAGTGTCAAATTTCTTATGTTTAATGTAAAATCACTTTTGAAAAAAGCTATACATATTTATGAAACAACTATCTCTAGTTCACCTACTAGGAACTAACAGTCTGGTTATCCCTAGGAAGGAATGCTGTATAACAACTGAAGGCATTTGGAAAGTTTTTTTCATTGGACACCTTTCTAGCAGTCTCTGTAATAAAGTTTGTGCTAAAATTTTGAGAATGTTATTTTACTTCTTTAAATGAGAATGGTAGTTTGGCAAAGACCAGGATCCTAAATACCTTTTTATCAGAACTCTGAAGCTCAGGATCTTCTGACATCTACCATTACTAACTCAATCCCTAACGTCAATCTGACTTTATTCCAATGAAGATTATCCTTCCTTTATTAGACTTTCACAGTTTTCTCTTGATTTTTCAAAGATTCTGCCACAAAGTCCCTAAATTTGGGTCTCTAATTCAGCCACTTCAAGTCTTCAATTTGAATGCTCAAGTCTTCTTTTATTTTTAACCAATTTGATTCTGATACAAAAGACTCTCTGTACCCAATCTACAGTGGTTGATTGGGTACAGAGAGTGTAAAATCTATTGGTACCACACAATATGCTTGAATTGCTGAATTAAATGCACCTAAACACCATCCAGAAATTCCTGCACACCATCAAGAAACCAGTAAGGCCTGCAAGATGCTGAATGTTTTTATCTGTAACTCGCTGCTCTCTACACAATTATTTCTATCAATTTGTCAGTATTTACCAAGTTTCAGCTGTATTTGGAACACATGTAGGCAAGATGTTTTGCAATCATATAATTTAATCAAACACTAAATATTGAAGTTAGTTAACTATGAGTGCAAGAGATCTGTTTCCATTTTTAAAAATCCTGGAGAAACTCAGGAAAGGTAATATGCATTTTAAAAAATCACTCTAGGGACCAAAGTGATAATGAAGTGGGTAAGACACTTGTTTTGCACAAAGAAGATCTGGGCTCTATCCCCAGCATCCCATATCATCCCAGGAGTAATTCATGAGTGCAGAATCAGGAGTACGTGATCTAAGACAAGTAGAAAACTCTTGCCAACTACAAGAAACCTGTTGCAAACTAAAGACAGATGTATTCATAAATAAATATCCCTCACACAAAGACATCTTTATATCTCCAATTAGAATAATAGGATCCCAGGATTTTTTGGAAACACAGTGGTGTAAGAATGAAGCATTGCCAAGTGTGGCCCCAAAACAAAAACAAAACAAGACAAATCACTAATTTTATTCAGGATGATTTTTTTTTCTTTTTTTGGGTCACACCCGACAATGCTCAGGGGTTTCTCCTGGCTCTGCACTCAGGTATTACTCCTGGCAGTGCTTGGGGGACCATATGGGATGCCGGGATGGAACCCGGGCCAGCTCAGGCTGGCTGCCTGCAAAGCAAATGCCCTACCCACTGAGCTATTGCTTCGCCCCCAGGATGAAAAATTTTTAAGTCCAGAATTCTACAATTGTATTTTTTTGCATTTCTCTTTAATTAGAATCTAATACAGAAATCAGTATTGAATATTATTATTGAATATTATCAGTGATGGGGCTCACTGATATCAACTACCTCACCTATACTCAAAGAATTATTGTTGACCTCACAATCAAGACACAAAGTGATGAGAATATAGTTTAGTAATACAAACAGAATACAAGACAGAATACAAGATTTAGGGCACATCTGTATGCATCTTTAACATTTTATCTACCAACTGATCAAAAATTTAACTATAGAAAAAATTGTACTATCTAAAATGATATATAAATTCTGAACCGGAGCTATAGTACAGTAGGAAGGGCACTTGCCTTCATGTGACTGACCTGGCTGGATCCTCAGCATTCTCTACATCCCAAATGGTTCCCTAAGCCCCGACAAGTAGTGATCCCTGAGCAGAGTCAGGAGTAAGCACTGAGCACAGCTAGGTATGGCCTAACACCCCACTTTCCCCCAAATAAGGTGTCCTTGTGTGTGAGCTCAACTGTGAGATTTCCCTGTGTAGCCTTTTGTTGTGACAGTTTCATTACCTGCTGCCTCTGGTTTCTAAATGGGCTATGGATCATTACACTGGGAGCCAGTAACTCCTCTTGTGACAATGAAGACTCAACCCTATTCTGTCACTAACAAATCCAAGAAGTCCGTCTCCACTCTGACTACCTCTTACTGCCATAACTGATCATCAAACAACAACCATGCTGTAGTCACAGCCCCCTTCTGTGCACTACTTGAGGGTGCAGTCACACCCCTGGCACTGGTCCTTCACAGGTAGGGCCTGATGTCAGGACATTTTTCATTAATCCAATTCTAAGTGTTTTCAGTCTTTCAGGACATCAGACTCAAAATGTCTGATGTTGGTTTTCTAGGCAGCTGAAGCCGGGGCCGACCCCCCGCCCCCCACACACACACACTTTGGCTTCCTCCACAAAAGGCCTGGTGGCCCCACCCAAAACTGCTGCTAAGGCTCCCGGCCAGATACCAGGTACTCAGGTGCAGGGCGAAGTCTCTGCCTGTTTGACCTGTGCTAGGTTGATTGGGCTTCTTGGGATTGGGGCAGATTTTCCTCCTTGTCTGCCCCCCTCCACCTCCCTCCCCACTCTCAGAAGCTGGAAAACCTCATGCAGCTCAACCACAGTCATCCTCAAGGTCTGACTCCACAGCTGGACACAGCTTGCTCCCCCATGGTGAGCAGGTGCAAAGTGCCCTCAAACCTAGAATATCACAAACGTGTGGGAGTCAGGAGGTTAGGTAAGACAGAGAAGGGAGCAGTGTGCTAATAATCGTTGAAAATGATAATACCAGCCTAGAACTGAACCCTTTATTGTATGTTCTGTAATGGGATGCCTGGGATTGAACCGGGCTGGCATGGGCCGGCTGCGTGCAAGGCAAATGCCCTACCCGCTGGGCTATCACTCCGGCCCCTGCTCAATACATTTTTAACTAATTAGTATTATTCTACTTATATGCCTCTTAAGTCTAATTAGTGGATCAAGTTAAGATTATTATCCCATATTAGAGACCAGCAAGATTCTTAGAAACTACTAAGCCTTAATTATTTCTACTAAATACAAGTACTAAGAATACTTCATACAAGACTGCCATATATGCATATAATAATTTGTGCATATATGCCTATATAACTTGTGCATTTTGAAATAAGCAAAATAAGACCTGGAAACATTAAGTACTTTGAAGAGGTGGCACATGACCCTGTATCCAAAAATCTGTTCTAGCACTTTTTCTTCACAGCACCATTAAATAGCTACCTGGAGGCTGAGTTTTTTTTTTTAATTTTTTATTTTGACAATTACAAAGATATACAATTAAAAAGTTCATATTTGGGTTTTGGTCATACAGTGTTTCAGCACCCATCCCTCCACCAGTGCCCACCTCCCACCACCAACGTCCCGGGTTCCCTCCCCCTCCCCCAGCCCTCCTCCATGGCAGGTTCTTTATTTCTTTCCCTTTCTCTTTCTCTTTTCCATCCCCTCCAGACTATGGATTACAGAACATACATTAAAGGGTTGTCATGTGTATCTTTTTGCCTCTATTTAATGCTCAGTTCTAGGTTGGCATTAGTACCCTCGACAATTGTTAGCACACTGTTCCATTTTCTGTCTTACCTAGCCTCTGACTCCCACACGTTTGTGATAATTTCCACCTTTGACAAGACCTCCTGATATATGTTTCACTTGACCTTGGATATTGGTATAATAATATGTACATATATATTTATGTTATGCAGATAAATGCAATCATTCTGTTTCTGTCTCTAAGGCTGAGTTTTTAATACTGCATAGGCAATCACTTATTTCCATTTGCTTCAGACTTTCGGATTCTTTCCCACATAGAACACCAAAGGTGTTGCAAAGTGCAGAAATTGGTCCTCATAATCAGCAACTGAGAGAAAGGGAGAGAAGGCCTAATAGTCTTATAGGCCTAGTAGGCCTACAGAAAACTCTTGCCACTCTTGCCAACTAAGAGAGACCTGTTGCAAACTAAAGGACAGATGTATTAATAAATAATTATCCTTCACATCAAGACAGCTTTATTTCTTCAATCAGAATGATAGGATCCTAGAATTTTGGAAACCCAGAGGGTAAGAATGAAGTCTATGAGAATCAACCATTGGGAAGGCAAACTCAAGACTACAGTATTCAAGGCTTCTGAGGCCTGATCTCATGATTAGAATCATTTTCCTTTAGTGTATCTATATACAAAATCACACAGAGCTTTCCCCCATTTTATTGATATATTCTGTACTTTGATCTTTAATCTTCTAGTCTATTTCTTCTGCCCGCAGCACTTGTCTGAAGTAAATCTCTGCATCCTGCAAAACGCAGCTAATCTATGCTTCAGGGCTTTTCCTCGATTACCCTTTTTCATCACAGTCAGAATCTCTGATTCTTCATGCAACTGTGACACTCATAGCTCCTGAAGTCCTCTCTACTTGGGGAGCTCCTTCTCCTAACTGCTGGGTCCGCAAAAGGTAGTGAGTCCCAAGTGGGGGGGTCTAGAATCCACTGGACATCCAATAGAACAAAGGCTTAAGTCCCCCACTCCACATGTAAATTAAGTCACCCAGTTCTCATTCTACTTAAGAAAACTGAAGCCCAGAGAGGGCAGGGGCCTGTCAGTCATCAGAAAGCAACCCAAAGGCAGAATGTAGATAACAAATTAGGCTCACTCTCTCCCAATCCATCTTCATAAGGGAAAAGGGCTGGCATGGGAGAGCAAGGAGTCACACACCCACCCGACTTGGCGATTCGCCCGACTTTTTTACTGCAAGTCTGACTGCTACACTGTATTGCTGGCAATGTCAGTTTTCCTCAATAACAAAGACTTCCCAGTTCAGAACATATACACAAGTGGCAAATAGGAAAAGTGAGTAAAAGTCCAACGTGATAAACAGGGAGGTATGTCAAACTCCTATTTAGCCTATGAAAACCCACTCATAATTCTAACCTCGCTCCCTTAAGTATGAAAATAAGGCATAGCTCATTTGGAAAATCTGACCCAAGGCCCACATTTTAACACAGTGAAATGCTTTATCCCTTATTGCTTCTACCACACCAGAAACTTTCTATATGTAATTATTTAATCGTGGCCAGAAACTAGTAGACAATGAAAGTCCCACAAAATATTTCCCCTAGTAGAAGTGTTCAGACATCAGTTCCACCGAAAAACATTTCTAAATGCTTTCATGTAAATTTTCATGCCAATTTTTTTTCACTCATGGCTAAAAACGTCCACATTTGAATATTCATCATTATGAGCATCTGGTGAAATACAGCCCTGTCCAGCATTTTACATCATTTGACTATGGGACCTCAGAAGGGAATAGGTAAAAATTTCCAGTTTCATTTTATTTGGGCTTTTAACCATCTCTTTTCCTTTCCTGGCTTTGGGTGACTCTGATGGAGCTGGTATTTTCTGTAAGCCTTTAGTATTGGACATTTCTCCAAATGAGCAGGTTGCTTTCACACAAATCCTTGAGGATTTTATCAATGGCTCACCAGGAACAGCAACATGAAGCCACAAATCACATGGGAGCTTTCAATATTTTTGTGAATTTCCTCCCCTTAAATTCACAGTAAAGGTCACAGGGAGGATGGCTTATGCACTTAATGCCCCTGAACTATACATTAAAAATAAGTTAAAGTGTGAGTTTTCTGCTATAGACAATTTACTACAAAGTGAAAGGACAATTTACAGGATGGAACAATTATCCCAAACCAGTCAAGTCAGAGGGGAGGAGAATCTAATATTTTTTACTCTTCAGATACAGCAAATGACTTCTACTTTTTATTTCCAGCACTCCTCTTCACATACCTCTTAGCTTTTGCTACTTTTCCTCCATGAACAAAAATGGAGGAATGGAACAACTGCCGGATAAAATGTTAAACATTGGGGGAATGTTAAATCACAGAGACATAATCCTGGATAGGTTTATTGAACTCTAATGTCAGCCATCAGTCAACAACTCTCTCTCTCAACTGATGCCTGCTCAATCCTTGTCTCTTACAAAACAGAAGAACAGGTGTCCCTAGCAGTCGTGAATGGGCTTTAATTCCAGACAGCCAGCAAAATACAATTTCCCCAGAGAACTGATAACTGACATAGTACATGGAAAAACAAAACACAAACCAAAACCAAACACCTCAAACTATAAGATAGAAATGACGACCTGGGGCTGGGATGCCAGCAAACAAGGAAAAGATTCTGCAGCGACTAGTGGTCTTCTAGAATCTCCTGGAACACAATGGGGACTTAACTGTGAAAAACTCTGGAGAACACAGAAAAAGCAGAACCAGAGTGCAGGAGGTGCAGGGAGTTGTTTCTATAGGCAATGAAGAGAAACGTATAAGCTCCCGGAGAAGGCACAAGAGCCATCCAAGCAAGCTTCCTGCTCACAGAACACCACCCTTGATGATGGTCCAGAAGCAGTAAATGCTTACAGACTCCAGGATGGGGCTCCGTAGGGCGAAGTTCAGTGACGTCCTTTAGAGGAGGACGAGGGCAAGCAGATATGCCCTGTCTGATGCGGGTGAAGAACAGGGGCACTATTCTTCAGACAGAGCAAGTGACTGAAGTCATGGCAGGGAAGGAAGGTGTGGGCAGGGAGCAGGTAGGGGTTAGGGTGCTTACCAGGCCGCCTCCACACGTGCTGAAAGAGGCCAATGAGCCGGGGTGCCGCAGCACCGCACCAGTGTAGAAGCAGGACGCATTGGAGGGTGCGGGAGGGTGCTGGCCAGCTTCAGTGGGTGAGGGGCTGGAGCTGGGGCGGGGTTCCGGCCACTGTTCCACTTCAAAGCGTGGTGCGAGGAAGCGGCCGTCCCTCCGCAGCAGCAGGTAGAGGTCCCGGGAGAAAGCGGGGATCCGCAACAGCACCTCATCGCCTTCCGGCTCGGCTTGCTCGGTTGGGGGTGGGGGGTGGAGGCGGCCGCGCAGCGGGCGGGGGCTGCCGAGAGGCGCGGGTACCTGGGTTCAGGGCAGAAGCCCCGCTGGATCCCCGCGGCAGCTCCTGAGACTCCAGCTCCTCATCCTCCTCAACTCCGAGCGGCGGAGGGGGCCGAGGCTGGGGCCCTCATCCTGGCCCTCCGCGAGTTCATCCACAGGCGCCGGAGCCACCGAGCGCACCTCCCGGGAGCTGCCGGCTGCCTGCGCCCGGCCGCCCCCAAAGCCGCCAGCCCAGCCTGCATCAGCGCTGCCCCCACTGCCGCCCGCAGCCGCCGACTCCGCTGGCTCCCGGCGCCAGAATGCAGGAAACACAACTTCCCACTCCTCGTGGTCTGGGGTGAAATGTAGCCCTGCGGGCGGGGCAGACAGAAAAGTGCGGGCTTGAAGTTCTGCGGTTCCAGAAGCAAGAGTTTGCAGGCTCACACTCTAGTAAGGACACATGCCGCTGGCACTAACAGGGGAGACCACCTGTCTAGCCCTGAAACTCAGGGAAACCCCCAAAGCCCTGCGATCAGATTACAGACCCCAGGTTTCCAAATAAAGCTACAATTATACTGGGGTAAGGGCAGAGGCAGTGGGTCAGCTGAGTCTGGTTATTGCCAGGCCAATTGGTGCAAACTACAGCACAGCTTAAATGATTTTTTGAAAGATGCCAGAGGCGAGCTCTCAATTAGGTACTTTCAAGTCTGCCTCCAGGTGCTGTGCGTGTACCTCTGCAAATCTCATTACATATATTTGGGTAAATGTAAATTCTTTCACGACAGGTTAAAACAAGGGCGAGAGAAGTTCGCCTTCGCTCCCGAGTGTGCCCCCTCATTGGCAACCAGGGGCGGGTTTTTATTGCTACCCTCCGGCTGGCCGCATTAGCCACATCTACCCATGAATTCTCCGGCTCTTCTGGGGAGTTGGAAGACAAGCCGAAAGCCACGGAGGAACTTACCTGAAACCATCCCATTCCACAAGACCCCCAGCTGGTAAAGGAGGCAGCAGCAGCAAACGTGAATCAGAGTCAGGCTCATCTCTCTGCCCTTTCCCAGACCGCGGGGCAGCGGCTCCAGTCCCGGAGCGCGCCTCCTTGCGCACAATCCACCCTGGGCGCAGCCGCTGCCTCCCCGGAGCGCAAGGAGGCCGGGGCGGGAGGCGAGTTTGCCCAGGCCCTTTGTCTGCTGGGGGTTGGTGTGGGGGTGCTGTGTGACTCCAAGAGGCCGCCGGAGCACTGGCGGGGGGGGGTGGGGTGGAGGAGGAGGAACAAGGGGGCGGGCAGCACCGCGCCCCAGCAAGCGCTTGATTCCCGGGCGAATTAGGTGATGAGTCTATTTTCTGTGTTCTGGACGTTGCAGGAGTTTCCGAAGCCAAGCAGGCTAGAGCCGGAGCCACGCAGCACAGACCCACCTTCAGCCGCCAGCCGGCAGACACAGGGCGGGGCCGTGCCGCCGCGTGCGGGCAGGAGACGGGGCTCAGGGCTGGTGCCCCAGCCGCAACTGCTCGCAAGGGCTCCGCACACTCCCCTGCAGTGGAGCGCGAGCGGCGCCCGAGCATGGAACTGGAGCAGGGATGAAAGAGAGACACAATTCGCGAGGTGGGATGTAGAGGGATTGAAAAAATAAAAGATGCAGATCCACCAGGAAAGAGGAAGTTGAGGGACCACCGCCAAGTGTGACTTTGCGGGGACAAAGGTCCCAGAACACCACGCACACGTGCTCACAAGCCCTGGTGGGGTGGGCACCCAAATTTCCCTCACCTGGCTCCGGATTGGCCACTCCAGCTATTTGCATCCCCGGCCCCGCCCCCAGCCTCCCCCTCACTCGCATCTGAGGTGTGTGTGCAGGTAGAAGTGCCGCCCAGCTCCTATCTCACCCCCTTACTAGGGCCTCTTCTTTTGTCCAGTTCTTCCCCTTCCTACACAAAGCAAAACTTAGTGCAGAGTGGAGCACAAGCCACAGCCCGGTTTTCTAAAGAGCTTCAATTTGTCTTCCCATCTTTTGACTTTTTTTTAAGCCTGGAGATAATGTAATTCGTCATGGAGTGTGCTTCAAAGGTTCTCGGATCGTTCTCAGAAGCCCTGAGGATTCAGAAGCCCCCTTCCCCTGTCCTACCTTATCCCTGGCTTCCGTTTCATCAGTACTATGAATCCCGCACTGCCTCACTCTCACACACTGTGCATGCTGGAAGTGAGCGTGATTGAGGAGAAAGACTCAACACTGTATTTTAAAGAAAAGATTTCAGACCTGGTGAGATTACTTTGCTAGTCTTTTTCACATTAAAGCATGTTTCTATTTTGGGGGGGAAAACAACCTTGAGCATTTTTGTTTCTTTTATTGCAGCCTCATAAGGTACCTATGCACGCTTACCTCCCGGGGGCACATCAAACCTTTAATCTTTTACACTGACTCCAGGGTTATTTATCTAAAGTGCCACTTGCATCCTCTGGACTAGGCCAGCCACCTAGAAATGGGTTGAGGCAAATCTTTTTTGAAAAAAGAAAAAAATTCAGCACTGAGGTTGGTTTTCCACATCCTTTGTTGTTTTACCTTCTGTTCCTGGTGTCAAAGGTGACTACTATGCCTTTAAGCGAGGCAGATGATCTTATTTCAAAGGAAAGCCATTGTTTGAATAAGCTGGGACCTGGAATACTTTAAGTTGTCCAGAGTTTAAAACAAATATGGACACTCTAGGTGTGATTGTCAAGAATGTACCATCTCCAAAACTTGTCCTGTAAAATTTCTCAAAGGGAACTACTAGAGTGTAAATTTCCAGATTCTCAAAAATATATTACTTTAGTAATCTATACATTCACCTTTATATAAAGACTAGAAATATAAGTAATGAATCAAATTTTAAGACAAAAAAAGTTATTTAGATAGACTTGTTCAATAAATACCTCCACTGGGATATGTCTTAAATAAAATTCTTTAATTTTTTTTTCAGTGAAGCAACGGTTTTTATTGATCGAAACACGCTTAGAAAGCTGTGACAGGAGAGGAAATGTTCAAGGGAGCGAGGAAAGACAAGCAAGTGAGATGCTGTTCACAGGAGAACTTGGACTTGAAGAAAAGCCCCTTTTAAATATCATTTTAACAGTCAAGTGAAACATATATCAGGAGTTCTTCTCAAAGGTGGAAATTATCACAAACTTGTGGGAGTCAGAGGCTAGGTAAGACAGAAAATGGAACAGTGTGCTAACAATTGTCGAAGGTACTAATGCCAACCTAGAACTGAGCATTAAATAGAGGCAAAAAGATACACATGACAACCCTTTAATGTATGTTCTGTAATCCATAGTTTGGAAGGGAAGGAAAAGACAAAGAGAGAGAAAGGGAAAGAAATAAAAGAACCTGCCATGGAGGAGGGCTGGGGGAGAGGGGAGGGAACCCGGGACGTTGGTGGTGGGAGATGGGCACTGGGTGCTGGAACACTGTATGACCAAAACCCAAATATGAACTTTTTAATTGTATGTATTTGTAAAAATAAAAAATTAAAAAATAAATAAATTTAAAACTAAAGCAAATATATCATTTTAACAAGAGTATATAAGGATACAAGTTCTTATATATACTAAAATTGTGTGTGTATATTCCAGAGTAATTTAGAAGAAATACATATAAAATCTCACGCCTTATTAGAAAACATTTGTTATTCCTAAAAAATTCAATATCTGTGATTAAATTTAAAAAATATTCAAAAGTACAATATGTATGGGTAAGTTTCTATCTCCGCCTCTTTTTTTCTGAACTATTTACAATTCTTACTAGCCCTAGGTTAGTCTATTCCTATCTAGTCCTACTTTTTCTCCACTTGAAAGTTTAATTTATTAGTATATGTATAAGCTTTTATAAATTACTTAGGTTGTGATTACTTATGTACTTCTTTCTCCTACTAAGGGTAAGAATGATTTTTTTATGTTAACCTACCATATTTAAGTATTAATATATTTTACACAGAATAGGTGTATAAAATCTCAGAAAATTTTCAAGGATACTGTATAAGACAATATAAACTGATTTCTATATAATATCTTACTATAATTCCAATGCCTTGGTGTAGGTTATATATAACATTAGCACTGTTGGTGATCAACCACCATCAAGATGATTTATTTGACTCATAAGAGTCTAAGAAATAACTAGTGAGAAGTTTTTTGTCTTCTAACTAAGGAGAGATTTAGATGTGCAAATAAAAGTATCATTTATGTGGGGATAAGGGGACTCTCATACATTGTTGGTGGGAATGTCTACTTGTACAACCTTTCGGGAAAACTATATGGACATTCCTCCAAAGACTAGAAATTGAACTCCCTTTTGACCCAGCCATACCACTCCTGGTAATATACCCTGGGAAGCCAAAAGCACACAGCAGAAACACAATCCGCACTTTTATTTTCATAGCAGCACTATTCACATTAGCCAGAACCTGGAAACAACCAGTATGCCCGAGAACTGATGACTGGATAAAGAAACTGTGGTACATCTACAAAATGGAATACTATGCAGCTGTTAGAAAAAATGAAGTTATGAAATTTGCCTATAAATGGATGGACATGGAAAGAATCATGTTGAGTGAAATTAGTCAAAAGGAAAGAGAGAGACATAGAATGACTGCATTTATTTGCATGACATAAATATACCAGGTGATCTTACCAAAAGTGAAAATTACCACAAACGTGTGGGAGTCAGAGGTTAGGTAAGACAGAGAAGGGAACATGTGTGAATAAGTGTCAAAAGGGCTGATACCAACATAGAAATGAGCATTAAATACAGGCAAAAAAATGCACATGATGGCTTCTAGGTGTATGTAGTGCAACCCACAATGTGTAAGAGAAGGGAAAGAGAGAGAGGGAGAGAGAAAAGAGATAAAGAACCTGCCATTTTGGCAGGCTATGGGAGGGGGGGAAGGAATTGGGGACATTGATGGTGAGAAATGGGCACTGGTGGAGGGTGGGGTGCTGGAACACTCTGTGACCGAAAACCTCCAAATATGAACAACTTTGTAATTGTATATCTCACGGTGGTATAATAAAATGTTTAATAAAAAAAAAAAGAGTAGCATTTAAAGTGACACACTAGGGCCTCACGGACGGCTGGGGAGGCTGGCGCTCGGCTCGCGCCAGGCCTACCTAACCATGGAACCCCGAGGAGGTCAGATGGGTTTTGGGAGTGGGCCCGTCGCCTCTGGAGGGTCCCGGAAGCAGCCGGATGAGACTTCGCCCATCACACTAGCCACCATTTTTGCTGTCTGGACGCTGGGAAAATGCCTCACGACCAGATCAACAGAGCAAAACCAGTTCAAGCCCAGGTAGGCGGCTCCAAGAGGCGGGAATCACTGGGAAGTCGTCAGATGGAGGCGTGGTCGTCCCCTTTCCCCCTCCATTTTGTCGAGCCTGGTGGCCCTGCCTGGGAGCTGCCCGCAGGCCAGCATATAGGGCCTCACGGACAGCTGGGGAGGCTGGCGCTCGGCTCGCGCCCGGCCTAGCTGACCATGGAACCCCGAGGAGGGCAGATGGGTTTTGGGAGTGGGCCCGTCGCCTCTGGGGGTCCCGGAAGCAGCCAGATGAGACTTCGCCCATCACACTAGCCACCATTTTTGCTGTCCGGACGCTGGGAAACTGCCTCACGTCCAGATCAACAGAGCAAAACCAGTTCGAGCCCAGGTTGCGCAGCCACTTGCGGCCATGCAGTCCACTAAAATGGTGAAACAGTAATGTCTTTTAATGCACTACATTCCATGAAGAGTAGGAAAGTTTGTTGGGAAGGAGATATAGAGAGGAAAGAAATGACATACAGAACCCGCCAAGTGGTTGAGGTGCGGGAGGGGGTAGGGAGGTGGGGACATTGGTGATGGGAGATGGGTTTGGGTGGAGGGTGCGTGTTGGAACACTGTAGAACCAAAGCTCTACATGAGCATCTTTCAATTAAAAAAAAAGGTGGAATCTACCAGAAACATGTGGGAATCAGAGGTTAGGTAAGACAGAGAAGGGAACAGTGTGCTAATATTTGTCAAAAGTGATAATACCAGCCTAGAACTGAGCATTGAATATAGGAAAAAAGATATACATGATAATCTCTAAATGTATGTATTGCAATCCACAATGTGTAAGAGAAGAGAGAAAGAGAGAGAGAGAGAAGAAATAAAGAACTTGCCATGGAGGCAGGCTGGGGAGGGGGAGGGAAGTGGGGACATTGGTGGTGGGAAATGGGCACTGGTGGAGGGATGGGTGCTGGAACACTGTATGACGGAAACCCAAACATGAACATCTTTGTAATTGTATATCACATGGCGGTGTAATAAAATATTTTAAAAAATACGAAGTGTATTCAAAATTAAAAAGTTAATCTTAAAAAAAAATAAAGTAACACACACACTAAGTATGCATGCATATATATGAAAGAAAGAACGAACTGGCCTGGAGTTGAGTAAAGTGTTTATGGTGAAATAAAAGCGAACAGTTGCATGTGTATGCATTACCAACCTTAGAAAGAAAAGAGAAAAAGAGCTGCTAGGAAAAATATATTGGTTAAGATAGGTCATTCAGTATATTGCCAGATGGTAGCTAGCATCAACCAAGTATTGCTTTTGTAGGGCAGTGAAGAGTGGCAAAGCATCAGAGCATAAGTAGAACCAATTGTTTTACACAAGGTATTCACAGGGTGTATTTTATAACTTGTGCTTCTTTATGTAGAGTTAGTGTTGATGCCCTTAGCTCTTTTTCACTCTTTATTGACTCTCAACCACTCACAACCTAACTCTAATTTTAAATCTTCTACCCTCCAGTAAGCTTGAAGAAAATTCAAAGATTTATTTGATAGAGTTGCTTGAGTACACCTATTCCCAGTAGTATACCCATCTAAATTGATATTAAAACTTATGCTACTGGCTGTGATCGTAAAAGAGCTAGGTTTAATTTACATAATTATGAAAACAGACTGAGAAAAACTGATTTACAGAAATTAGATAAAAGGCAGCTGAGGATTCTAACTTTTGAGAGAAGGGAAGAAAACAGGTAATCATTAAAATATTTACTGAGATGATTACCACTGCCTGGAGGCTGTTTCCAGGTTTTAACTCAAGGAAGGGAAATCCAATCAGCCTTGAAAAGCAGCTGAGTGCCTAGATTTTATGGGACAGGGCTAAAAAAAGGAGATTGTTGCATATAGAGTGCAGGAGTTAACAAATGCATGACAAACTCTGAGGTTCATAACAAAAATGTTTTCTCTTACATGGTTTCTGATGAGCAGGATACCTGCAGTAGCTAAACTAGATATGGCCTCTCACAAGACAGCTGTCAAACGCTTGGCAGAGGCTAGTTTCTTGTCATACCCATGGCTGACTGAGGTACAAGCCCCATCACTAGAAATGGTTCCCTGAGTACTGGTGTGACTGATCTCTGAGCATAGAGATAGGAATAAGTCCTGAGCACTCTTTGATGTGATCTCAACACCACCCTCCCCACAGTCCGGCCCCCCCACAAAAAAAAGCAAGTTAAAAGGAAGGCAAAAAAAGCCATTGGTCCATAGCAATTCTGAAATCCAATTGGGAAAAATATATAAAGTTCCTTATTTATGTCTCAAAGACTAAGGATAATACTTACTGGCTTTGGATTCCCATTTCTTTTCTTTTTCTTTTATTTTATTTATTTATTTATTTTTTTTTTTTTTTTGCTTTTTGGGTCACACCTGGCAATGCTCAGGGGTTACTCCTGGTGGTGCTCAGGGGACCATATGGGATGCCAGGGATCGAACCCCAGTTGGTCGCGTGCAAGGCAAATGCCCTACCTGCTGGACTATCGCTCTGGCCCCTGGATTCCCATTTCTACCAGAATTCATCCTTCTCATTCTGCAGTCCTGGAACGCTGAACACATTTCAACAAAAAGTATTTAGTTTTTTCTTCTTCTCCCTCCTTCCCTCCCTCCTTCCCTCCCTCCCTCCCTCCCTCCCTCCTCCCTCCCTCCCTCCCTCCCTCCCTCCCTCCCCTTCCTTCCTTCCTTCCTTCCTTCCTTCCTTCCTTCCTTCCTTCCTTCCTTCCTTCCTTCCTTCCTTCCTTCCTTCCTTCCTTCCTTCCTTCCTTCCTTCCTTCCTCATACCCTGGCATGCTCAGGGGTTACTCCTGGTTCTGCATTCAGGAATTACTCCTGGCAGTGCTCAGGGGGAGTAATTACTCCTAGGAGTGCTTGGGGGACCATATGGGATGCCAGGATCGAACTGGTCAAATGCCCTACCAGCTGTGCTATCACTCTGGCCCAACTCAGAGCTGTTTTCTCACTTGGGTTCCTAAAGATAAACTTTGAGGTTTAAAGACAACAAGTTATTTTATACGATCTGTGCCCCTTTTTTTTTGTATCCCAAATTGTTTCTAACATACATAATTCTTTCCTAATAGTTTTTTGAATCTTCATGGGGTTTATGAAAGACAAATTCTCAACTCCTTTGTAAGAGTTATGAATCTCGCTTTTACTTTTCTTAAAATTTATTTCATTGTGAGTCAGAGCGATAGTCCAGCAGCGGGGCGTTTGCTTTGAATGTAGCAGGCCTGGGTTTGATCTCCAGCATTGCATATGGTCCTCCAAGCACCGCCAGGAGTAATTCCTGAGAGCAGAATCAGGAGTAACCCCTGAGCATTGTTGGATGTGACCTAGAAAGAAAAAAATAAAATTATTTCATTGTATTTTTAGGTTGTTAAAATTTATGGCCTCTACTTAAAAATTACTGCAGCCTACTACCGCTAGTGTCCTTAAGTTACCTCTTGTGCTCTCTTCCTCCTCCCACTATCTGTTAATCAGTTTTGTAATCAAGGCTGAGGGCTTGTCATTGTTTAGTACAGTCTATTCCTGTGCTTCGCCTCTTTATATTCCACAGATGAGTGACATCATCTACTATTAAGCTTTTAATGAGACTGCTAAGAGACAATATATCTAAGTCCCTACAAATTCTTTTATCTGTATACTGGATCTAACAGGCACACTTATACATGCTAGAGGATCTTCCTTCTGACTAAAAGGTACTTTGAAAGCTCCACATGAGTCTTATGATTTAGTAGCAAAGGATTTTATAGCCACACCTTTGGCAGATTAGTAGACTCTGCTTTTCTGAAAATGCACTGGATTTCTTGTTTGTTCTGGTACTATTTATTCTTAATTTAAGCATTATTATCCAGAATAAGTGATTTTTAAAAAAGTTGTTTTAAAAAAAAAATCCTTTGCTTGATGAATCAGTTCCATAGGTCCTTTTTCTACTCTGGACAACACTGCAGCTAAATTAAAAGCCACTATATAGCAGGGATTCTCTTTGTTTTAGTTTTCAAATAATATTCACCTTATTTTCCTACAAACCCCACATCTGGTAGCATTACCAGAGACCAGAGAGCTCCATCTAAAAACATTTTAGGTATTAGAGAAATTAAATTTGTGATTTAAAAACTTTCACAAGGGGTCGCAGAAATAGTATAGCAGGTAAGGTAATACACTGCATGTAGCTAACCCAAGTTCAATTCCCAATACCCCATTTGATCCCCAAGCACTTCCAGGAATGATCCCTGACAAAGATCTAGAAGTAAGCACTAAGCACAGCTAGGTGTGACCAAAATCAAAAATCAAGATTAAACATTCATAAAAGACATCTCCAAGTCTATATGGTTTCAGTGGTTATTTCTACTGAATATCTGTTTTTAAAATAGGATCAATCCTTATAACCTAATCCAAATAATAGAAGCATGCACTTTGAAACTAATTGCATATGAATGACATTATTCTTAAATGGAAACCAGAAGAGGTCAGTATATAAAGGGTCAAAACAGATGAGTGTATCTCATAAAAACTGATATAAAAATCAACAAAGTATTAGAAAAGCGACTTCATCAATAAAATAATGATATAATATGTCTAACTGAAATCTAGAAAATGCACAATATTCTAAAATCAAGTAATATATTTACCACACAACAGTTAAAGAAAACCACATTACCATACCAATTGATACAGAAAATGTAACAAAATTTTACACACATTAAAGATTTAAACATTTTTTCACTTAGCAAACTGGAATTGAAGGGAAATCCATAAATTCAAAACTATATGAATCTCATTACCCTCATTTCAGTATATTAATGGAACCTTACTCAATGCAATTTTTTGTAATTTTAGAGAAGCTAAATGATTCTAAATATATGTATACAGAAATAGAAGAATGAGAGAAAACAAATTTTGAGGACACCACCTAATGTTAAAAATTTATAGCTGAAGTATCCAGAAAAGCTAGTATTCCATAGATCAATTAAACATAGATTCCAGAAATATTTGTGTAAAGGTAGTGGACTAACACTTCAAAAAAGATACAAAAGCAATTCAATGGCGAACACAATCTTTTCAATAAGTAGGATTGGAACAAATGGACATTAAATGTCAAATGAAAGGCATTTTAACCTAAAAATCTCATAAAAATGTTAACTCCAAACGGATTACAGATCTGAAAAAATGTCAAAATAGAAAACATAAAAGTTCTAGAAAAAAATATGGAATGTTCTGTCTTTATATCTGCAGGCACAAATAATTCTATAATATACCTAAAGCATAATCCATTAGAAAATTTAAAATACACTCATAAAGGGACAAAATGTAGATTGAAATACATAGAAATTAAACTTTTATCTCTGACACTGTCCATGTAAAGAATAAAAATGGGCGAAGGACAGAGAGAAGATACATGATATCCTTTCTCCTACTTCCTCTCCATGATCTGTTTATATTTAGAGCATGTAAAAATAATCTTTGAACTCAAGATAAATGAAACAATATAACTATAGGGCATAGGGTACTAAAAGTATGTACAGTAAGCATATGAAAAGATATTAAGCATGCAAAAAGATATTAAAATTATTATCTAATATAGAAATTGCAATTAAAATCATAACTAAATACAATTTGTTACTAGACTATTAGAATGGTGAAAATTTAAAATACTGACAACTCAAGTGTTTAAAAGAAAGTGGAATGTGTTGGATGACAGGTTTAGCTAGTTTGGGAACTTTGCTGTTTTGCCCACTCACAGCTTAATCTACTTAAGCCAAGGTTCATTCTAATGAGACCTCTCTTATGTAAACACTGCTAGAGGGTGTGGCAGTTACAGAAGTCACCTTGACTCTGAATAACTTCTGACTTATACATCTACTAAGACTTCTATGTTTTCTAGATTGGGCACAGCTCCTCTTTATATCCACTGCACCCAGCGTGGGACAGTTAGAATTTACCAGGAGACTACCACCCTGGCTACGTTGAGACTATAGGAAGAATATAGGAAGGATCATACTAGTTTGCTCTCAAGCAGGCGAGTGTGACCCTTTCAGTACACGGAGAACAAGTTACTCAGAATCACCCTGATCAGATAATAAATAAGAAGGACCTTGTGGGTGCCATCTAGATTACATGAAGCTCATGAAATTAAGATGTATTACCTTATACCAGCTCTCTCTCTCTCTCTCTCCAGTGTTTTACATAAGAGATAATCTCAGAAGAAGAGATTAGTCCTTGGCTTAACCTTTGTTTATACCTGTAATAGGGGTGTGGCCCCACTCTTCTACACTCTGATTAGGGTTCTTTGTGGACATAACCCTCCCTGGATTACTTTGGTGTATATAAGGGTATGGATTTGAGGCCCCTTGGCTTTTGCTCCTTATTTTGGGTAGGACTCCTCTAGGGTGAGATCCTCTCTCTTTGGTTGGAGACTTAGGCTCTTTGTATGGCCTAAGTTTGAACCAGAGCTAGAGTTCTTTCATTATATTGGATTGCTGTGGAAGTGATTTTGTACTATTAAAAGCGTTTTTGGAATTGCGCCAGACTCGTGAGTTTTCATCTGTTCCCTCCATGTCCTTGGAGGTAGAAAAGAACTTCTGTCCTGACACTGTCTGGGACCCCGGAGGCATCCCCGACAGAATGGACTAGATCTCATATCTAGTGATCTAATAAATCCCCAGATTATTGCACGGGATGAAAAAGTCAGTCAATGTCAAAAGATTAGATACTCTTTGGTTCTATTCCTATATTACTCTTGAAAGGACAAAATTACGTTGTTGGAGAACTTATCTGCCACTGATAGGCTTTAGAAGAGTGTGTATAGATAACTTGTAAATGATATTTTTATTGTGATAATTAAACAGTTCTGTCTTAGCTATGGTTACACAAATATACCCGGTGCGATCATTGAAGAACAACTTACACATATGCACATAACTATGAAATCCTGTATTCTTTTTTTAACTGCTATTTGCCTAATAATAACACATCAATGTTAATTTCCTGGTTTTGAAATTATACAAGAGCTATTTCGGACATTTATAATTAGTTGCTGGATAAAGGATGCATAGAAAATACCTATTATGATTGCAAAATTGTTGAGTATAAAACTATTTAGAAATGAAGATGAAAGTAAAGCTTCTTGAAGACTTTTACTCATCTTTCTCAGTGCCCAAGGACAAGATCTAGAGTCATTTTCACAATTTGTTTCAGCTATACCTATTTCAACGACCCATGTGTATTAGATACCTATTGCTATACCACAAATTAACCCTAGAAGTAAAATATTAAAACCATAAAATTATTAACATATGGCTAATCTAGGTATTTTCAACTTAAGATTTCTCATTAGGTTGCAACTAAGTTGTTGAGAGAGCTACAATCTAGACGCACTAAAGAGTTGACTAGACCTGAAAGTTCACTTCCTTTAGAGTTGCAATCCCAGAGGGACCTAGAAACAGTGCACCAATAAGGAAATCACAACATTTTGATAACCTAATGACCGAAGTGACATTCTATCACTGTTGGATTACCCTTTGTTCACAGACGGAGGTTTTGTATTGTAAATGAAAGGTTGCTTCTCTCTTTCCAGTATGCCCTTTACATACGCTTATGCTACTACAAAGGATTTTTATATAGACATAAGAAGACTATGCAGTTATACAGTTAAAGCTATGCATTTGTGATACAGGAGTTAATTCACTCTGATTTAGTTGCTCCTAGGTATTCATCATATTTCCTAACTTTAAACCTCAGTTGCCCTTAGATTGATTCCAATTCATTACACCCCAAAAGGAGGATCCCAACATGGGACCGGATGGACACAGGGCAAGTCATGAGTAAACTACCCTGGCCTAGACATGGGATTGACTAAATATTTTGAACAGTATTAAAAGCTAATAGCAAGATCATGGAAGAATTTGTGTCCTGACCCAAAGATAAGCAATAGATCAAAAGGATCCTGTGAGGATGAGGAATGAAACAATCTTGTTAGAGGACTGTAGTCTGAACTATATGGTAAGATGTCCCCAGGAATCTACAAATTCCCCAGGAAACTATAAATTTATAGTTATCCTATACATTTAATCCGGGTGTCAATAAATGTCTCTCTTACTTGTGTATACAAAATGATTAGAAATATTATTGAAATGATTGTTTACCAGCCAAGGATAAGAGAAAACAACAGGCCAGAATTCCACTCTCTTCCTGGGTGGGCCTATTGCCCCAGCAGATCAGTCTCTGGGGCAAAGTCCCTTGTTACTTTGCCCCAGAAAGGGAAAGCCCTCTCTCACCTCATTGTTTTAGGATTAAAGGGCTTTACCTCTTGTAATTCTTCCCCTAAATTTTTGTGTAGTATATATCTCAAGCAGAGTTGGTGGTGTGTGTATGGAGTGAGGTGGAGTAAGGAGTGGAGAGACATTAAAGCCTCAGATTTTCTAGAACCCGTGGTCTTGTTTCTTTGTCCATCAGTAGGGGGAACATTTCTCAGCCCCAAATGTAGCCAGGAATCCCGCTGAATCCCAATATCTGTTCGGGACCCCACTGAGACCCAACACATCACTTTTGCCATTACTAATTTTTCATAAATTGGTCAGTAAGTTTGAGTGATAATCAAAATGAACAGAGTTAAATGCCACCATTTCGTGGGAGGAAAGTAAAAGAATGTGTGGACTTATTCTTAATGATATAAGAAAGGAGAGCGCTCTTGATGTTTGCTAAGAAAACTTTGAAGCAATTACATTTTGTTTTGTATATACATATATATGAAAATTACCCATAGCCTAGAGAAGGCAGAAAACACAAGGACAGTCTATACTTCAAGTGCTATGAGTTCCTATTAGTGAGAGTAGAAGGACCTCATAATTTAAGTGGCACTTTAACAGTGTTCTTAGATAATTATCTGCTTAGTGGTGGAGCACCATTAACTCTATAATTAAAATTTATTTAGACCGTTCCAAAGAGGCTTAATAGTAAGCCTCTAATGATTCTGTCTTATTCCATGTTAATTAATTGCCAACTAGAACAAAGCCCTTTGTATTTAAAGCAACAAGTAGCTGCAAGGATATTAAATTTTTTAAACTCTGTCACTCCCCAAAAAAAAAGCAACCCAGGGATGAAAAAAGAAAAATATTACCCTAACAAAGAAGGGAAAGTGAATTACTAAAAATATATTCAGACACAACAGAAGCAATGGAATGAGCCAAGTAAAGCATGAAAACAGAATTGTAGATATGCTGTAACTTTAAAAAGAAAAAGAAAATATGAACTAATGTGTTGAAATTCAAAGCTGATAATACTCTTAAGGAATAAAAGATTAATGAACCTAAAGAAGTGACAATAGAAACTAGCCCAAAAAACACACAAAATAAAAAAAAAATAAAATGTAAAGAATTGTCCTAATTATTAGTGAGTGAGCAGTGGGAAAATAACAAATCACCCAAAGATAGGAAAAATTAGCATTTTATATGGAGAGAAGAAACAGAGGAAGTATTAGAAATTATTTGAAAAAATAATGACTGCAAATGATCCAAATTGGGTGAAAACTATAAAATACATATGGACAGGAGATATACACCTAATTAAAATAGGCCTACACTAAAAAGATACACATGATAACCTCTAAGTGTATGTATTACAATCCATAATATGTAAGAGAAGGAAGAGAGAAAGAGAGAGAGAAAGAGAGAAAAGGGGTAAAGAACCTGCCATAGAGGCAGGCAAGGGGAGGGGGAAGGGAATCAGGGACATTGTTGGTGGGAAATGGGCACTGGTGGAGGGATGGGTGCTGGAACACTGTATGACCGAAACCTAAACATGAACATCTTTGTTATTGCATATCTCATGGTGGTATAATAAACTATTTTAAAAATTAAGAATAAAATAAAATAAAATAGGACTATACTGATTGTAGTGGAATTGTTAAAAACTAAAGATAAATTAAATAAACCTCAAAGATAACCAGCACAATATGAAATTGTATTTAAAATATATCCCAAGGACCTAGAGAGACAGTAGAGGAAGTAAGGCTCTTGCCTTGCTGAAGGACAATTCAGATTCCATCACCAGCACTCATCAGATCCTCTGTGCCCCTCCATGAGTAATCCCTGAGTGCAGAGCCCAGAGTAAGTCCTGAACACAATTGAATATGGTCCTACCCTGAAAAATATAATTTAACAAACTGTTTGAAGAAAAACTTTAGTTAAATATGTAACATTTCCAATGCATTTATGACATCCATTAAGTATGTTTTAGGAAATAGAGATTCTTCCCCAAGATTCCAGATTGGTAAGAGCCACCATCTCTATTCACCCTGTGGCTCCCAGCAGGAGCACAGAAAATCACCCTTAAGTTGTTTTTTAATCAATAGCAACAAATCATGGAATTTCTCTCTCATTTTAAGTAGCACCTAGACTTATTCATTCTCTGCAATTCTAGTCCCATGTGATCATTTCTCATTGGAAATATTGTAACACTCATGTCATTTATCTGTACCTTACTTGCCTCTGCCGAAATCCAACCTTCACTTGGTAGGCAGTATTCGTTTTTTAAAGTACTTGTATCTCCAGATCTTAGTCGTTTAGTGAGCCATTCATTTCAGCATTCACAGCACAAAATCCAAGCTTCTTAAGTTAATGAATGTATGTACCCTAAATCTTTTCATATCTTCAGTCCTGTGACATTGTACTCTTCCTTTTTTTGGACATTTCAAAATTCTTAAAACTTAATGATTTCTCCAACAATAGGACTACAATGTTTTTTTCTCTCCTGAAACATTTTCCTTTCCATCCTGCTCATAAACATAGATGATTCCAATTAGCCGCTACACATACCTTTCTTTTACACTTCCTCAAGCATCAAAAAATACCAGCTCAATATCATAACAATACCTGGTGTTTCTGTTCAGTTTTCTCTGATCTTGTATTTATTTGTAAGTGTTAAATATCTGACTTCAGTAAAACCCTTCTAACTCACCCATAATTCTTTCCCCAGATTATTACCCTCTAGAATAATAACCACTTTGTCTTCTTAGACAAAACAAAAACATGAATAGAGGCCACGATAAAATTATATGACAGACAAAATTCAAATATACTTTTACATGGTCTTTGCTCCTCCTTCCCAAATTCCTCCTGCTCAGTACAAAGGTCAAGTGGTTAGATGGTTACTAGGACAAAAGCAGGTCTTTCAAATCTGTGCAGTGAAAGATATATTTTATTAGAAGAAAATTCTGTATCTGGATGGAACAATGAAACAACCAGAAAATTAGAAAGACAATATCCACAGAAACTGAATTTTGAAAATGTCATTGACCTTCTGGAGAAAGTCAGATAAAACATTGTGGTTGCAATGTATGTGCTGTGGTGATTAGATTTTGGTGATATTGATAAATGAATATTATGTCAAAACTGTCACGTGAACTTTTTAGGATTTTATACCATGTGATATTTTACTGCTATTATTTTTAGGAGAGACATATATAAGATATATGTTCAAAATCTGAGCATAAGCTTGGCCTGAAATACCACAAGTTTGTTTGGATTATATATTGGACTCAAGGCAGGATTGCTTAACAGGTATTTTAGTACTCTCTTAATACATTAAAATAGAAGTTTCAGTTTCATGAACACTAAAAATGTAGGCCTTCTCATAGATCACTGAACTTTTGAATAGGAAGTAGATGTGTCACTGAATATTGATCATCATCAGTACACATTTTTTAGGATCTCAACCCATAGTAAGAAATACCCATCTCAGGCTGAGAGTTCTGTAAGGGGCTAGAGCAATATTACAGCAGGTAGGGTGTTTGCCTTTCATGCAGCTGGCCTGGGTTCGATCCTTGGCATCCAATATGGTCCCCGAGCACTGCCAGGAATGTTTCCTGAGGCAGAGCCAGAATAAACCCTAAACATTGCTGAGTGTAATACCCCGCCCCCCAAAAAAAGAAACCTAACTATGTCTTTTTTGTTTTCAGGTAAATACAGATATGCCCATGGATGACGCCTGGCTCTGTACTCAGAGATCACTCTTGTTAGTGCTTGAGGTACCATATGGGATACCAGGGATCAAACACAGGTAGGCTGTGTGCAAGGCAAATGCTCTACTCACTGGCCCCAAAACTCTTTAGATCTCTGACCCCAAAACTTATTAGATCTTATACACCAAAGTTTCCTTAATAAAAAAAATGGAATTAAATAATATCTTATTGAGATTAGCTTTCTGACTATAGATAGGAGCTGACCAAGAAAACTGAAGAGCCCATCAGGAACCATGTACTAATAGATTTAGAGTATAGAAAATTCTATATCTGGGGCTGGAGCGATAGCACAGTGGTAGGGCGTTTGCCTTGCGCGGCTGACCCAGGTTTGATCCCTGGCATCCCACATGGTCCCCCAAGCACTGCCAAGAGTAATTCCTGAATGCAGAGCCAGGAGTATCCCCTGAGCATCGCCAGGTGTGACCCAAAAAGCAAACAAAAAAAAATTCTATATCTGAATGAAACAATGAAACAACAAGGAAATAAGAAAGACAAGATCCACAGAAGCTGAATTTTGAAAATGTCATTTACCTTCTGGAGAAAGTCAGATGAAATGTTGTGGTGGTAATGTCCTGATATTGCTGTGGTGGTTAGGTTTTCGTGATATTGATAAATGAGTATTATGACAAAACTGTGTCAATGAACTTTCTAGGATTTTATACCATGTGCATAGGAGCTGACCAAGAAAACTGAAGTGCCATCAGAAACCACGTGCTACTCTTTTCTACTAGAATATTAGCATTATTAAGAAAGGAGCTAACCTTGGGGTTGGATTTATAGCACAGTGGGTAGAGTGTTTGCCTTGCACACAGCCAACCCAGGTTCGATCCCTGGCATCCCATATGATCCCCTGAGCACCACTTGGAGTAATTCCTGAATTTTGAGGCAGGAATAACCCCTGAGCATCACCTGGTGTGGCCCCCAAAAAAAAAGAAGACGGAGAAGAAAAAGAAAGAAAGAAAGGTGCTAACCTGTCTTCTTCACCACTATATCCAAGATTCTGGATGAAACCTGAAATATAATAGTAATTTATTCAATACAGTTTCTTGGGGCCAGATAAATAGTATAGCAGGAAAGTTACTTGCCTTGTATGTGATTTGCTGGTTTCTGTCTCTGGCACCACTTATGGTGCACTGAGCCCCACCAGAAGAGATTGCTGAGCAATGAGCTTGGAGCAAGCTCTGGGCACAGCAGGGTATGCCCCCTCAAAACTTAAAACATTATTAGTAACATATGGAGGTAAAGTAAAAAGAAGAATGCAAGGAAAGATGGCAAGTAGAAGAAAGGGAGAAGAGCCTAGCTAAAATTTTTCTAGAAACTCTCACCAGTATCTGTATATAGAGATCACTTTTAAGATAATTCTAAAGTTCCCATTTTTCATAAACTCTGTCTCAGAAACCTGAGTTAATTTTATTCTTATTTTATAAATACCTCCCCCTTTACTATTGTTTCCTGGGAAGTTTACAAAGACCGGCTAACAACCAGAGGAATTAAATCAGACCTGACTGAGGTTCCTAAGCAATTGTGCTGGGAACTATTACAAGAGGAATTTGCAGTGCCTAGGTTCCATTCTCGGTCTGTTCTGAAGGGCTATGAGCTGGGTTTTGGGCAGGGTATCTTTTTTTGACCACCTGTTTAGAAAGGGGAATGGCATGGAGTTTCTATACTGATTAATGAAGGGTGGTTAATGGTTTGCTAAGGTTGTAAGAAAGAATAAGAGTCTGATTAAAAGATTGGCAAGAAAGAACCTGGCATAAGAAATATGAGCATGAATTTCTCAAAGTGATGTGCAAGAATTTCCCAGAGTGAAAGGCAGCTGTGTCTGTCTCCCGGGAAAGTGCCTCAAAATGCAGAATCTGTGGAAGAAAGAAGCCTTTCTGGGTTAATATTAGATATTTATTGCTGAAGACAGTAAACTACTTTCTCTACAGCCTTATCACTGACCCATGGATAAAACTATAAAGCACTGGTCAGTGTGTGGAAGCTGTTCAGACTTGTCACGTCTACTTCCCTCACTAATGTCTATGCAACCTCTTAATACTGCTGAATCTCTAATATGCCACATTCAACAAATAATTACAATATAGTAAAACATTTGAAAAATCTTCAGTTGGGAAAGCCTTTAGAAAAATACAGAAACAATTGTAATTTTGAGATTCAATTGTTTAAATAGCCCCAGTGCAATACAGATTAAAGGAAAGAAAAAATATTTGAGTTTATTTAAAAAAGTATGTGGGATATAGTTAATAGAGGTCTAAGGCACTTGCCTTGCATGTAGCCAGCCTCATTTCTATCCCAAGCATAATGTGTGGTCCCCTGAGCACCACCAGGGGGTGACACCTGAGCACAGAGCCAGGAACTTGAGCACCACTGAGTTGTGACCCCTTCCTAAAAAATGTGTGTGTGGTTTTTTTGCTTTTTGGGTCACACCCTGCAATGCTTAGGGGTTTGCCCTGGCTCTGCACTCAGGAATTACTCCTGGAGATGCTTGGGGACCATATGGGATGCCGGGGATCAAACCCGGGCCAGCCTGGGCCGGCCGCATGCAAGGCAAACACCCTACCCGCTGGGCTATCGCTCCGGCCCATAAAATGTGTATATTTTGAACAAGAATGTTAAAAGGGTAAAAATACAAATGGAATAGATAATGGGTTAGTATTCCTAATCTTAAAAAAAACTTTAGTTTTAAATAAGACCAACAGTAAGAAAGAACAGTAAGTAAGTGGTAAAAGATTAAATAAGTAATTTAAAGAAGTGGGAAATAATCCCATGAAAAGTAAGTGGGAAATAATCCCATGAGAAGCTGTTTAACTATCCACACAGGAGTAACATGATCTATTACAAGATTCCTCAGAATACAGAGATAGCTCTCAGACTGGGAGAAATTCTTTGCTCAGCACTCATCTGATAATATCTAAGACATATAAAACACTGGTAGAACTTTACAAGAAAAAACACCCAACCACATTGAAAATGCGGAGGAGAGATGAAAATAATCTTTCTCAAAGAAGAAATACAAATGGCCAAAAGGCATATGAAAAATGTGCTATATTACTAATCATTGGTGAAGTGCACATCAAAACCACAATGAGATATCACTTCACATCAGAGGGACTGGCACTCATAGAAAAGAACAATAGCAACCAGTGTTGGTTAGGATGTGGAGAAAAGGAAATATATGTTGGGAATGTTGACTGGTCCATTCTTTTTGGAAAACAATATGGTCAAACCTCAAAAAACTAGCTATTGATTTTTCCATAAAACCCAACAATTCCACTCCTTGGAATATCTGAAAGCACAATGCTAAAAAGACATCAGTATTCCTATGTTTACTGAAGCAATATTAACTTTTGCCACAATCTAAAAAACAACCCAAGTGCCCAAGAACAGATGACTGGATAAAGAAGTTATGGAATACTATACAATGTGAGAAAAGATGAAGTCATGTAATTTGTGACACATGGACAAACCTGGAGAACATCATGGTGAGTGAAGTTAGTCAGAGGTAGAGGGACAGAGAAAATGATACCTCATGTGTGTGGGACACAAAGAAACTTAGGGGAATCACAATGCCCCAGTGCAATAGAAATGAATAGCAGGAAAACTGGTCTTCAGTAGGAAGCTTGCCAACTTTGGTGGGGGATTAAATAGGGAAGGAACAGAACACTAGGACAGTGGTGGAGGGAAAAAAGCTGGCGGGGCGCGGGTGTTACGACTGGGATATTGGTGTAATAAAGTAGACTCTGGTAAAGGGGTTGGTATTGGAACATTGTATGTCTGAAACAATAAGTAGATGTGTAACTCTGTTATTCATGGAGAATCAATTGTTCAAATAGATTTTTAATTGTGTTTTTATAAACCCCCATACACCCCCCAAGAAAACCCAAGTTGGCTAATTATCAGGCAAAAACAAAAACAAAAAAAAATAACCTAAATTGTTAAATCTATGCTAGTTTCATGTATGAATTTCATTAAATTCTCAGACAAGCCTACCATCCAGTGCAAGTGAGAAAGGAAGAGTTGAAGAAGGCTATCTTGGCTTCTGAGGATGTATGCTAAATCATCCTTGGAAATGGAACTGTTAGGGGCAGGAATGACAGTAGAGCAGGTAGGATGCTTGCTTTACTTCGCTGACCTAGGCTCAATCCCTGGCATCCCAGGCGGTCCCCTGAGCACCAGCAGGAGTAATTCGTGAGTGCAGAGCCAAGAATAAACCCTGAGTGAGGTGAGAGCCAAAAACTGAACAAACGACAAACAAATGGGCAAAATGTAAAAAACGACGCCTGCTGTTCATCCAGCAATCTCTTGTAGAAACTGGAGTCCCAGGAACTGGGAGTTTCACACAGGAATGTGAGCTATGCCACTGTTTGCGGTGGCACTAAATTGGAGAAACCTCAATGTGGATGAGTGAATAAGTCCTGGCATGCTTTGCTTTGGAATAGTCTCAACTACTTTCAATAGGTATTGATATTTTTCTACTGATACAGGGGGAATCAGTAGAAATGATACACTAATTATAAGATTTTTTAAAGCCATAATGTAATGTGCCTAGTATGTGCTCTGATTTATAGTCTGTGTATATATTTGTATAAATATGTCAAATGGAATGGCAGACTCTTCAACTAATTGTTGGAATACATCAAAAGAATGTGAATGCTTGTTAGGCACAGTAGATAGATACTGTTTTCATATTTTCTGTAGACATTTAATTCACTGTATGTAAAATACCTATAACAAATTTTTAAAGAAAAGATCACAATTGATAAGAGTGATTGCTTCTGTTTTGCTTCATTTATATTTTCATATAAGTGATTCATTAAGGTTTGCTGAGTGAAAATGCAAAGAAAATATCAGTCATTCTAGAACAATTATCTTCTAAGTTTAGACTTTAATACCACAAATTGTTCAGGAAAAGCTCTTATTTTTTTTCTACAATGATTTAGCTGTTAATTATTTGGGCATGTGTTTTAAACCTATGACTGATGATGCCCTGGAGGTTTTTTTTTCAGCTGGGGAGACATTTGTTTTAAATTTTTACAATTTAACAAAATACACTTGATCCATAGAAGAAACTACTCTGGCTGGAATACCTCTTACTACATTAAGGCCACATATCAAATAACTATTTAAATTAGAACCAGAAACTTATTCCTTCCTGTTTCTGGAAAGTCTTTCAAATGTTATCTCAGGATAAATAAACTCTAAAAAAATTCAAGGTAAATTATAAATTGGGTTTCCATCTCAGAAAAAAAAATACACACACAAACACACATTATATCTTGATTTTTGTTAAAATATATACTTTGTGAAAACAACACTGTTCTCCTTCGTAATAGCAACAATGTCTTTTATGGCTCTAAATTTAATTTGTATCATATTAAATTCACAACTTTCAAATGTTCACTGTTAATTTTGTACTATATTTGTATGGTTAAATATTTACTTAATCTTACATATTTGCATAGGTATGCATATATCGTTTTATTAAACATATATGCATCTATAAACATGCTTTTATATAAATGATTGTATATACATATATACATAAGTACATATATATTTGTGATTACTTCAGAGTTTGCTTCTTAGTTTGAGAAACCTTTTCTTTGCTAAAAAAATCCATTTGTAAGGGCTCAAACATAAAATACAATTAGGTCAAAACACTGAACATCTAAAATAAGCATTTAGTCAATAGGTCATATTTCCTTTCCTATTCTTCCTTTTATCTAACTAAAATAGCCCCTTTTCTGAAAACAAAATAATTGAGGACTTAAAATATCTTATATTACAATAACCAAAGAGTTTAATCTCTATTTACTGTGAGAAGCTGGCATGGGCTTTGAGTGATTTCTCCTTAAAGGACTTCAGTCATCTATTACCAATTAATATGCCTTTCACTTTGAGCTAAGTATGAGAAATCATAAAAAGAAATTACACCAATATATTTATACATGCTATTTTATAAGAATAGATGGGAAGAAAAGAAGACAAAGGAAGAGAGATTTAGAGATGGATATAGGCCTTTAAGCCTTCTTTATTCAGGTCCCCTGACTCTAGGTCTTATAAGCCCCAGGAACAGAGCTGTGTCTGTTCACTGTCAGCACTCAAATAATGCATGGTGTTATCAAGAGCAGTACCTGTGGAAAGAATTTTATAATTATTATTTTCAATAACAATTCAACAGAGCACTAATTGGATTGTTATTCAAGATTTTTCTTAATCTTTTGTTTATTATGCTGAAAAGAAATGCTTAAGTTGATCATTTGTACTTTTAAATATATAGCCTAATGAAAAAGCAATTTAATAGATTGCTGGGGCTGTTTTATATCACATGGGATAGTGTTTCCACAGAAACAATTCAATTCAGTAGAATTCCCTAAGGAGTTTTGTCCAAATTTAAACAGAAATATGTTTAATGTTTGTCTGATATGCTGAATTTTCTTGACTAAGGCTAATTCTTAGTTTCTAGCCCCAAATCCATCATTACATCCAACCCATTCGTTGAAAATTAGTGATGTCATAAAAATATGGTTTTAGAGTTAAATTTGTTGAAGTGGCTTAAAGATACATGTACATACAATTTAGTCAGCAAAAGTAGCTTTACTGTGCTTGTTTTTAATAATAACTCAAGCTATAGAAAAAATACAGTTGTATTAAAAACACTCAATGGGCTTTTCTTTTTTTAAAAAATTTCTAAAATTTGTTTGGAATTATATAGACTCAGAGTAACTGAAGAAACCCTTGGGGGGAGCAGAAAACAAATAATGGTTTCATCTGCCCCCTCCAAAAAAAGGTGGTATCATGATCTTTGACTCCAAGCTACACTAAAAAGTGATAATGACCAAACAGCATAGTACTGGTTCAGACAGACACACACACTAGAAGAAGCATGAGAGACCTGGAATAAACCAACATACATTTACATTTACTACAAAGGATCTAAGAGCATACAATGAAGCAAGAATTGTCTCTTCAAAACATAATACTGGTAAAAATTGATAACCACATATTATTTTGCTAGTCACTAGACATCCCACTGTTCATGGATTTCCTCCAGCGGGCACCAGTAACATTTCCATTTGACCCTATCACGTGCCAGTGTAGCCCAATGGCATCTGTTGTTTCAGGAAAACGAAGAGCCTCAAACCGTTCGTTCAATGTCTTGGCGAAGAAAACTGACCATCTTATAGGTGGGCGGCCACGTGATCTTTTGACATCCGTGGGATCCAATCGGTAACGGCTCTAGTCCAGCGGTCGTCTCCAAATCGCAGTATTTATGATATTTTGCAATATCATAAATAAAAAGTAATTCAAAATTGATTGTATATTTGAATATTAAGTCAGAAACCACAAAATACATAGATTCAACCATATATGTAAACTCCATGATAGTAATGTTCACATTTGCTTTGTGCATCTGACTCAAACGACAATACAAGCAACAAAAAAAGCAACTGGGATTCTATCAAACTCAAAAGTTTCCACACAGTGAAAGAAACCATCAAAATGAAAAACCAATTTGCTGAATAGAAAATACTGAAAAATGGGGCCGAGCAATAGCACAGCGGGTAGGGCATTTGCCTTGCACGCAGCCGACCTGGGTTCCTATCCCCAGCATCCCATATGGTCCCCGAGCACCGCCAGGAGTAATTCATGAGTGAAGAGCCAGGAATAACCCCTGAGCATTGCCGGGTATGACCCAAAAAGCAAAAAAAAAAAAAAAAAAAACTGAAAAATCATGCATTTGACAGTACATTATTATCCAAAATTAAGAACCCATAGATCACAACAAAATATGATTTAAAAAATGGACAAAGCAAGAACAGATGACTGGGTAAAGAAACTATGGCACATCTACACAACAAAATACTATGCAGCCACTAGGAAAAATGAAGTCATAAAATTTGCTTTATACATGGGTGGACATGAAGAGTATCATACTGATTGAAATGAGTCAGAGGGAAAGGGTCAGACATGGAATGATTCCACTCATTTGTGATATACAAAAACCATAGAATGAGACTAATACCCAAAGAAAGTAGAAATAAAGACCAAGAGGACTGGTCCATGGTTGGAAGCTTGTCACAAGTGCTGGAGGGTGGGGGGTGGGGTGGGGTTATAATTAGAACAGAGAAGGTAGCACTTTGACAATAACAGTTGGAAATAATCATTTTGGACAAAAACTGAGTGCTGAAAGGAGATAAAGTGATATAAATGATAACCATTCAATACCTGTATTACAAACCACAATACATAAAAGGAGAGATAAAAGGAGAAAGAAGACTAAGAATAATGCCTACTATTGGGGCCGGAGCGATAGCCCAGCGGGTAGGGTGTTTGCCTTGCATGCAGCTGGCCTGTGCTGGCCTGGGTTCAATCCCTGGCATCCCATATGGTCCCCAGAGCACTGTCAGGAATAATTCCTGAGTGCAGAGCCAGGAGAAACCCCTGAGCATTGCCAGGTGTGACCCCAAAAAAAAAAAAAAAAAAAAAAAAAGCAAAAATAAATAAATAAATAAATAGATGAATAAATAAATAAATAAATAATGCCTACTATGGAAATAGACTAAGGGGTTATTGATGGGAGGGAAACTGGGTACATTTGTGGTGGGAAATGTAGTAAAAAGTTGGGCATTGGAACATTAATGTTTGATTGAAACTCAACCACAAACAACTTTGTAACTGTATCTCATGAGGATTCAATTTTTAAAAAAATGGACAGAAGTGTAAGGGAAGATATATCAAAAGACTGGAGCCATGCCTTCAATAGTCTGGGCCCCAACATCATATAACTTTTTGGAGCATAACCAGGTACTATTCCTTTGCCAGGTCTATCCAAGCACTGAACTATCAAACTTACACAAGGTCAAGTATCACCAGGAGTGAACTCCAGAGTCCCTGAACACCGCTGGGGAGCAACACCCCATTCAAAATTTTAATTACAACAACAAAATAATAATAATAATAATAATAATAAAAGCGGGATAGTAGAGAGGGCAGAGTTCTCGTTTTGCATATAACTGAACCAAGTTCAGTCCCTGATGTATTATATGGTACCCTGAGAACAAGAACCATTAAAAGTAATCCCTCAGTGCAGAGTGAAGAGTAAACCCTGAGAATCACCGGGTATGACCTTAAACCCAATAAATAAATAAATAGATAAATAAATAGATAGATAGATAAATAAATAAATAAATAAAAACATAAATAATATGGGGAGGTAATATCTGAAAGATATTTTTCCAAACATATATGTTGCAGGACTCCTAAGGGCCGCTGCATCTGCTCTGGATTGCCTCCTGCAAATCACTTCGTAGATAAGGGGGTAGTCTAATGTGGCAGTTTATCCGACCATGTATGCTGTACTAGCTGGTATAAATATTCTCCCCATGCTACCACAATCATCGTGGGACTAGCTAGATCTTACCAGCATATTAGCCTGGCCACGTAGGACACCTAAGTAATTAGACCAGAGAGAAATGCTGTTTGCTTCCCAAGCAAACAAGCATGGCTCCTCCTGATATACTCAAAAGGCAACTAAAATATAAAACTACAATGAAGTAGAGGAGACTTGTGAAGGCTTGGAGAAATATTTAACTGGCATTGGTGTTGGTCTTTGGTACAGAGACATGCCATCTCAGAAACCCCCTTCTCTACACTACAAAGGCATTCCCAGGCAGATCTTGGCTCAAAACATTAGCATACTAAAGGGCCTAGGTGAGGTGCAGGGAGGGGATTACCTAAAGGCATTTGACCCTCCCTGCTTTCCATAACAGTGGGAGGAAGGTCTGAGTTTCAGGGGTATAAACTAGCCGGTTTTCACTCTCGTGCGCTTCTTTGTGGGCTCTTGCTAGCTGTGAGCGCTCACCCTTTGGAAGTCTTCTTCTCCCTTTAAAAAGCCTTTACACGTGGTGGTCGCCATCTTGGCCTACACGTGGCTGGGGTTCTAGCCTGGAATCCTAAGCACCAGGCTTTTCCTTTTGCTGATTTGTATGTCTGAACCTGTGATAAGTAAAGCCTTTTACAACTGCATCGGATTCCTGAGTTTTCATCCATTCCTCGCCGGCTCGGAGGTAGAAGGGAACTCACTTCCGGCACTGTCCGGGACCCTGGTGGAGCGCCCCGACACATTTATACAGATGATTAGTGGTTATATATAAATATGTTTAGCACTATTTCACTTGTATCACTTGTATCACTTGTCTTCCCGTTGTTCATTGATTTGCTCAAGCGGGCACCAGTAACATCTCCATACTTCCTGTCACATGCTAGTGTAGCCCAAGGGCAACTGCTTCCTCCAGGATCATGAAGAGCTTCAAACCATTTCCAAGTCATGGGAATAAGGTCTATAATTGGTACTGGTTTTTGGCATATCAAATATGACACAGGTAGCTTACCAGTCTCTGCCATGCGGATGGGATACTCTAGTAGTCACCTCTCATCTCGTGCATGTATTAATTAAATGGGGAAACATGTATTTTCTGCTGGGTGGAGTTCTGATGAGCTGTGGAGTCCAGATGTTGAAAATGGCGGCCCTCATGGTGTGGGGGTCCTCTGGCTTCTTGCGAGCCTATGCTGGGATGGCGGGCCAGAACTAGGAACCCGCCTTCCCTCCTGAGCACCTCGTGATCAGCTGGGCACAGGGAGAGCTGATAGCAGCTCTACCCCATGTCTCTGAGTCTCAGGATCAGGCATGCCTGGCCTTGAAATACCTGGGCTTAGCACTATTGACTACTAGGAAAACACAAATCAAAACTAGTAATACAATGAGATATCACCTTAAACAAGGTAGGATGCTGTTATCCAAACTACAAGAATAAAACAAGCATTGAGAAGTTGGGAAGGGAAGGAAAATCTTGTGCACTCCTGATGGGAATATAAAATGGTACAGTGAGGATGAAAATCTGTATTGAGGTCTAATAGGAGGTCAAAAGTTGATCATGAGCTTTTATATTTCTGGAACATTTATCAAAATAATATAAACATACAAATTCAAATAGGCAGTGAGCACCTATTTGCCGGGTGAACATTTGCCAAGGTATAGAAACAACTCAGTGTCCAACAGTTAATAAATGAATAGATAAACAAGATTTGGCATGTACACAGAGAGATTAGTAAAATACTATTTAGCAATAAGAAAAGGTGAGGGGACCAGAAAGATAGAACAGCTGGTAAGGTGCTTGACCTCTACTTGCCCAACCCAGCTTTGATGACCGGCATCACACATTATCCTTTTGAACCTTGCCAGGAGTGGTTCTCAGCACAGCAGTGTATTGCCTCATATCTCTCCCCAGTAAAGAAGGATAAAATACTGCTATTTGCTTCAACATGGAAGCATCTACAGGGGCTATGTTCAAATTATATGGAATAAGACATATGACTAAATGCTTTCATTCATGTGAAATAAAAAGACAAAAAGCAAGAAACCAAATAAAGTAAAGGGTTTGAGAACAGACTGTCTTATGAGAGAGAAGGGAATGGATAATTGTGTGGAAATTAATAGAAAAAAAATTTTTGGTGGTCTTCATGATATACAGATGTTATGATGTATGTAACACTGGACACCTGAGACATTTGTAATAATGTATCACAGAATTTTTTAATCCACAAGATCAACTCAGTCTGAGTTCTTCAGTAAAAGTGTTTAGGAAGACATTCACTTGTATCACTTGTCTTCCAGTTCATCATTAATTTGCTCGGGCGGGCAACAGTAACATCTCCATATGTCCTGTCACATGCAAGAGTAGAGCCCAAGGGCATCTGCTTGCTCCAGGAACATAAAGAGCCTCAAACCATTCCATCAGGTCATGAGAATGAGGTCTATAATAGTTACTGGTATTTGGCATATGATAGTAGAGTTAGTAAGGTGCTTGTCTTGTATGTAGCCACATTGGGGGAGCATTGCCACGAGTAATTCCTGAGTGCCTACCTGAGAATCACCAGGTGTGACCCCAATACAAACAAAAATACCAAAGATCAGTTTTCCTGCATTTTTCTTTTTTTTTTTAGAACTCTAGAATGGAGTTTAGTCTAACAACTAAATTTTTCTTTTTTTAGAACTATTTTTAACAAAAAATAGTTAGAACTACTTTTTTAACAACTATTTTTCTTTTTTTTAGAACTCTAGAATGAAATTTAGACTAACAACTAAATTTGTGTGTGGGGGCCACACACTCACATAGTTGCCTGTCTACTTAGAGTTCATTCTGGTGGTACTTGGTGACCATATATGACTTCTGCAATTGAACCCAGGTAAACAGTGTGCAAGGCAAGTAGCCCACTTTTGCTATACTATCTCTCAGGCCTTATCACAGTAATTTTAAATTCCCTATCAGTTTTAACATCTGGGTCATAGCTAAGGCAGGTTCTGATCATGTCTTTTTCTTCATGCTGTGTTTATTCTCAACTTATAAAATGCCTGGCATGAGCCTGTATATATTTCTTCCTTCTATACCTCAAATGCCGTTGTTATGTTGGCGTAGTCAAATGTGGAGTTGACTTCATACTCCTTTTGCCATTGCTTTTGCCATATGCTATAACATTTGCCGTTGCTATTCTTTCAGCATCCAAAGAGGCTTCCTATTCCTTTAGTTACACCTTGTGTAGGGGCAGGTTTGCTTCCCCAGGGAGTATATCTCCTGCCCCTAAGAGCATCTGTCCCTTGCAGCTCTCCTAACTATACTCCACTGCTATTTTTCACTCAGTGTTTATTTTCTTAGTGGTGGGTAAAGAAAGATAAGTTCTCCTCTGTTCTGGCAAAGGCTCAGTGTTAGCTGCCCAAGGAACTTGCGAAGTGACCCTCACTCTACTATGAGTCCCTCCTCTAGGGAACTGGGGATGAGGGCCGGGTGTCAAGTATTTACTCCTGCCCTATCCCCCAGTGCTGCATTGTTTTATATTCTTGTTTCTCCTTTTTAAAAGGATTTTCATTTCACAGATTAAATGGGTCCTCCCCCCACTCCCTCCCCGCCCCCCACTCTTTTTCTCTTTTGTTATGCTAAGCCTGGGGCCAGGGATAGGTTCTGGATCTGGCCTCAGTTTCTAATTTTTTTTTAAATATTTTATTACACCACCATGTGATATACAATTACAAAGATGTTCATGTTTGGGTTTCCATCATACAGTGTTCCAGCACCCATCCCTCCACCAGTGCCCATTTCCCACCACCAATGTCCCCACTTCCCTCCCCCTCCCTAGCCCGCCTCTATGGCAAGTTCTTTATCTCTTCTCTCTCTCTCTCTTTCTCTCTTCTCTTACACATTGTGGATTGCAATACATACATTTAGAGATTATCATGTATATCTTTTTTCCTATATTCAATGCTCAGTTCTAGGCTGGTATCACTTTTTGACAAATATTAGCACACTGTTCCCTTCTCTGTCTTACCAAACCTCTGATTCCCACATGTTTGTGGTAGAGTCAAACTTTTTTTCTTTTTTAATTGAAAGATGCTCATGTAGAGTTTTGGTTCTACAGTGTTCCAACTCGCACCCTCCACCCAAAACCCATCTCCCATCACCAATTTCCCCACCTCCCTCCCTCCTCCCACACCTCAACCACTTGGCGGGTTCTGTATGTCATTTCTTTCCTCTCTATATCTCCTTCCCAACAAACTTTCCTGCTCTTCGTGGAATGCAGTGCATTAAAAGACATTACTGTTTTACCATTTTTGTGGACCACGCGGCGCAAGCAGCTGCGCAACCTGGCTCGAACTGGTTTTGCTCTGTTGATCTGGTCGTGAGGCAGTTTCCCAGCGTCCGGACAGCAAAAATGGTGGCTAGTGTGATGGGGGAGTCCCATCCGGCTGCTTCTGGGACCCCCAGAGGCGATGGGCCCACTCCCAAAACCCATCTGCCCTCCTCGGGGTTCCATGGTTAGCTGGCCCGGCGCGAAGCCGAGTTCCAGCCTCCCCGGCCACTTGTGAGGCTCTTTATGCTGGCCCGCGGGCAGCTCCTGAGTGGGGCCACCAGGCTCGACAAAATGGAGGGAGGGAAAGGGTGACCACGCCTCCATCTGACGACTTCCCAGTGATTCCCGCCTCTTGGGGCCGCCTACCTGGGCTCGAACTGATTTTGCTCTGTTGATCTGGTCGTGGAGGCAGTTTCCCAGCATCGGACAGCAAAAATGGTGGCTAGTGTGATGGGCGAGTCCCATCCGGCTGCTTCCGGGACCCCCAGAGGCGACGGGCCCCACTCCCAAAACCCATCTGCCCTCCTTTGGGGGTTCCATGGTTAGCTAGGCCCTGCGCAAAGCCGGGTTCCAGCCTCGCCAGATGCTTGTGAGGCTCTGTATTGGCCTCAGTTTCTAACAGGAGATTGGACATGGTTCCTCTACCTGGCCATGTTCTCAGCAGCCCCTGTTTTCCTTTTTAATACCTAATGGAAGTCAGGGAGGAAAAGATTACAGGGAGGAAAAAAAAACTATTACAGTTGAATTTTTTCTCACAAAATTACAAGGCATCTGGTGGCATGTGCCCCAGGGAAACAATTGCCTTCTTTGCTATACTAATGTTACTTGGTTTGATGCAAGGAAGTGTGACATCTCAAATCAGCAGATCAACAACCGAGTTTTTAGATAAGTCCTGCTAGCTGAGATTCAGGAGTTTAAAGGACAGCACAAACTCTGAATACCTATGACCTATGTAACAAACCATGTTTTCTCTGTCACATTAAGATCCAGTGTTCCTATAAAAATACCCCAAAAAGAACCATTTTGTCCAAAAAGAACCACTTTGTCCTATACCAATATACCAAGTTTTTTCCAAAGTATTCTTTGGAAAACAAGCTGGGAGGGAGCCTTTCCAGAATTGTGTAGGTAAATGCAACCAATAAGCCACCAATAAGATCACCAATAAGGCTTGCTGGTCTTCTCAAGGAACAGTGGCCAAATGGGGATTCAGTCTTGGTCATATTAAGGAGAAAGCCTCAGTTTGCCCTTGCCAGCTGCCTTGAGAATTCCAATTATTGATAGCCCCATTCTATGTTTTTCACTTCCTGGAAATTCTTGGGCTCTTTTTTCGATAAAATGGGAGTTGGCAATTATTCAACTTAAAATTCTGCCCTAAAGCTTATGCTAACCTAGAGGCCAAGATAATTTTTTGGCTCTTTTGGTCACACCCAATGAGACTCGGGGGTTAATGCCTGCTCTGCACTCAGGAATCACTCCTGGTGGTGCTCAGGGAGCCTATGGGATTCAGGGGATTGAAGTCAGTTGTCAGCATGCAAGGCAAACACCCTACCTGATGGACTATTGTCCAGTCCTGAGGCAAAGATAATGAGCAATACCCAAGGCAAATGGCCATACAAGGTTCTGTTAGATCCTTACCTTTTCTGTAACATTTACTTTCATCATAAAAATCCTAAGGCCCAGTTTTCATTAAAAGGACCTATGCAACAAACTGTGTTTTCTCTGTCACATTAAGATCCAGTGTTCCTATAAAAATTCCTCAAAAGAACCATAGTTAACTTTGTCCTATACCAATATACCAAGTTCTTCCCCACATGGGGAGATCCTTTTCCCCTCTCTCCTACTTACTAGTAAACTTTTCTATTTTTTAACCAATCTGAGCATCTTTATTACTCAATATTTTCACTCTTGAAAATATTAAAGAACTTGGGAATCATGGATGTACACAGAGACTGCCATTACCATTCCTGCATCAGTGTTTGAAGGACCTTTGGTATGGCTTTAGATAGGTCATCTAGTAGAAACAAATGCCGCTGAGGTGAGGACCAAAGGGACAGACAGCTGATGTCCATAGATGGATCATTTTCAATATAGTACAGCCTATAGGGCAGTTGCTTTCATGTGACCAGCCAGATTCAATCTCTAGCACCACATATGGTTCCCTGAGTCAGTCAAGAGTTATTCCTGAACACAGAGCCAAAAAGCAAGCCCTGAGCAACACAAATATAGCCCCCAAACCAAAAAACCAAGCAAAAAATTATAGTTAAATATTATTTTAGGTCATCAAGTAATGTAGTGAACAACTATTGATGTCACTCTTACATTTTATGTATTTTATTGTATGTGTGATGTCATTCTCACACATAAAATAATCTTTTGAAAAATAATAGAAAGAATTGGACTAGAAAGGTTATGCTTTTTGATTTCCTGAAGCCTTTCATTCTAATCATATAGTCAAATAATTCAAAAGTTTGTTTCTGAAGTTAGTCTGGTATGAATTCTCTCTCCACCACTCATTAGAAAATAAAAAAGATTAGAAAACTGTGTCTACCTTATGAGAATATACCTTATGAGAATGTTATGGTACTTGAATAGAATATTAATAGCAGGCTTTAAAATAGAAATTCAATAAAGAGCAAGTATGACTGTTGCATGATTAGAAAATGACAGAATAGCCTTTATTTAAAATGTTCGACTTAGATTTTTTTTATAAATGTTCAGTTTTGAATTAAATTTAGCTGAAACAAAATATTCAAATGTGGCCAGAGCTATAGTACAATGGGTAGGTGCTTGGCTTACCTGGGATTGATCCCTCACTCCACATAAGGTTTATCAAGCACCACAAGAAGTGATTCCTGAGAGCAAAGCTAAGAACGACATTTAAACATTGGTGGAAATGGGAAGATAATTTTTCCTATTTTAAATCCAAAGTAAATGGTATCTAATTTAGTTTCCCCTGTTCAAGTTTAGCAAAGAGATGTGCATAGATTAGGATCTCTTATTGGTGTTGTGTTTTCTAACTCAATACACTCACCTTCATTAAATTACAGCATATTATGTCTAAGATAGAACCAAAGAGAATTTATAAACAACCAGATAGTGAATCAGGAACAGCCTTCTGATGAGGCCAAAGAATAAATTCAGAGAATTTAACTCAGAGAATTTGTTAATTTAATGTGAAACCATTCTTTCCCATTGCACTATATAAAAAGTTGATAGGAATTGGTGTTATTCTATAAATTATTTAAGATTCAGAAGGGACAGTTAAATTAGTCTCATCATGCAGCTTTACAATAGGCACAATTCACTTTTCATTAAAAATCTCAATTAGAAGCCTACTTTATGGTAAAAAAGTAAGTTTAGCCCAATGTACTGATATTACCTGACTGTGGTAATATCACTGCCTGTGACCCAAACAGTTTCTATGAGACACATATCACCCTGATACCCAAAGCAGAGAGAGACAACACAAAAAAAGAAAACTACAGACCAATCTCCCTGATGAACACAGATGCTAAGATTTTCAACAAAATATTAGTAAACAGAATTCAAAGACTCACCAAAAAGATCATCATGACCAAAGAGGATTATTCCCAGGAATGCAAGGATGGTTCAACATTATTAAGTCAATTAAACTAATACATCATATCAATAAGAAAAAAAAATAAAAACCATATAATCATATCCAAGGATACAGAGAAAGCATTTGATAATATCCAACACCCGTTAATGATTAAACCCCCTCCAAAAAAATGGAAATTAAAGGAACCACCCTCAATATAGTCAAAGCCATCTCCCAAAAGCCCACAGTGAGTATCATTCTCAATGGGGAAAACTTGAAAGACTTCCCCTTAAGATTGGGGACAAGACAAGGTTGCCCACGCTCACAAATTTTATTCAATATAGTACTAAAAAGTACGTGCCATAGCAATCAGAGAATAAAAAGACATTAAGAGCATCCAGATAGGCAAGGAACAAGTCAAACTATCACTATTTGCAGATGACATGATATTATACCTAGAGAACCCTAAACTCTCTACCAAAAAACTCCTAGAAATAGATACTTATAGTAGAGTGGCAGGGGGCAAAATCAATACCTAAAAGTTAGTGGCTTTTCTATATACAAATAACGAAAGAGAAGAAAGGGATATTAAGAAAATGATTCCATTCACAATTGTGCCAACAAAAATCAAATACCTAGGAATCAGCTTAACCAAGTGTGCAAAGGACCTGTACAAAGAAAACTACAAGACAGTGCTCCAAGAAAAAAAAGAAGACTGAAATGGAAACATTCCCTGCTCATGAATGAGGAGAATCAACATTGTCAAAATGGTAATACGTCCTAGAGCTTTGTACAGATTCAATGCAGTACCTATAAGGATACCATGACTGACCAAACACTCCTGGAATTAGTATGGAATA
This sequence comes from Cryptotis parvus, assembly GCA_021461705.1. NCBI lineage: Eukaryota > Metazoa > Chordata > Mammalia > Eulipotyphla > Soricidae > Cryptotis > Cryptotis parvus. The sequence goes on along the minus strand of JAJIBD010001179.1, from coordinate 1,199 downwards.
ATAAGCCCCCACAGACAGCTAAAGGAATCCTTGGGAAAAAGAAAATGGGAGGCATCACCTTTCCCAACTTCAAACTGTACTACAAAGCAGTAGTAATTAAAAAGCATGTTATTGGAATAAAAACAGATCTGTGGACCTGTGGAATAGAGTTGAGTATCCTGACACTCATCCTCAAACAATGATCATTTTAATCTTTGATAAAGGAGTAAAAAGTATGAAATGGAGCAAGGAAAGCCTCTTCAACAAGTGGTGCTGGGAAAACTGGGCAGCTACATGTAAAAAAATCAATTTGGACCTCTGTTTAACACCATGCACAAAAATCAGATCAAAATGGATTAAAGATCTCAATATCAGACCTGAATCCATAAAGTACATCAAAGATAATATAGGAAAAAACTCTCTATGAGATTGAAGCTAAAGACATGTTCAAAGAAGAAACACCATTAACAAAAACAGCTAGAAGAAAAGATAAATATATGGGACTACATGAAGCTAAAAAGCTTCTGCACCTCAAAAGAAACAGTGAACAAGATACAAGGACAGTCCACAGAATGGGAAAGAATATTTGCCCAATACCCATCTGATAAGGGGTTAATAACCAAGATATATCAGGCACTGGTAGAACTTTACAAGAAAAAAAACAACCAACCCCGTCAAAAATGGGGAGAAGAAATGAACAGAAACTTCAACAAGGAAGAAATGGCCAAAACAACAATGAGGTACCATCTCACACCACAGAGACTGGCACATATCCAAAACAGCAAGAACAACCGGTGCTGGCGGGCATTCGGGGAAAAAAGGGACTCTCATTCACTGTTGGTGGGAGTGCCGACTGGTCCAGCCCTTTTGGAAAAGAGTATGGAAATTACTCTGAAAACTAGATTTGAACTCCCATTTGATTCAGCAATACCACTCCTGAGAATATACCCTAGAGACCCAAAAAACAAATAGCAGAAACACTATCTGTACTTCTTATTTCATCGCTGCACTATTCACAATAGCTAGAATCTGGAAACAACCTAAGTGCCCAATAACAGAGGACTGGCTAACGAAACTGTGGTACATCTACACGATGGAATACTAAGAAGCTGTCAGAAAAGACGAAATTATGAAATTTACCTGCAAATGGATGGACATGGAGACTATCATGCTGAGTGAAATTAGTCAGAAGGAAAAGACCGATATAGAATGACTGCATT
>JAJIBD010001178.1:0-90357 GCA_021461705.1 Cryptotis parvus | reverse complement strand
AATCTCTTGGTGGACAGTTCCACAATAAAATTGACCACATCATCTTCAATCGACAGTTTTGTCTGAGGTTGCTGTCATCCCCAAAATTCCAAATAGGTTTGGACCACCATCTCCTTCGTGCAAAATTCTACTTTCCGCAACGGGGAGAAAAGGCTGCAAAGTTTAAGAAGAGAACTCCCAGAACGACCACCAACTGGCAACTCTTTGGCACCATTGCAGCAACATGGGAAGATACCATCATTGATGACATCAATGAAGAATACAACCTGACTGGCTCAGCACCTGCATGATTGTGCAAAGAATGCTGAGAGAAAAGACACAAAAGAATGCCTGACTTCAGAAACTCTCGAGCTCATTCGCCAACGTGACAAGCGCGGAGCCTCAGGAGACCAAATGTTAATGTCCAAGCTTGCTAAACGGTGCAGAGAAGCAATAAAAAAGACCTCAAAGACAGAAGAGCAGAAATACTGGAAGATGCAGCAGAAGCCGGAAAAGCATTCGCACTGCCCGCCTGTCCTCGCCAACTATAAGACCAAGATGACTGCCCTCTGAAGCCCTGATGGATCTATCACATCTTCCAGAAAGGCAATGGAGAAGATTATCCATGACTTCTACTCAAATCTCTTTGATAGCCACATCCACCTGCCCACATACCAAATTCCACAGGATGGATATGTCATTCCCAATGTTCTCCCTTCTGAAATCCAACATGCCATCTCGTCAGTAAAGAAGCGAACAGCACCAGGCCCAGACAAAAGTCAGACCCGAACACCTGAAGAATCTGCCGTCGGTACTCATCAATACACTAGTTCGGCTCTTCACACGTACCTGTCCGAATGCACGGTGCCCTCCCAATGGAAAACCAGCAGGACATTTCTACTGTTCAAGAAGGGAGACATTCACGACATCGGCCGCAACTATCACTCCCTTCTGCCTGTTGTCCGTCATCTACAAGCTGTTTACAGGAGTCATCCTGAACAGAATTAGCAGAACACTAGATGAAGGACACCACTGCGAGCAAGCAGGCTTCCGAAAAGGATTTAGCACAATAGACCATATCCACACAGTAACCAAGCTCATCGAGGTTTGTAGGGAGTACAAGATGCCACTCTGTCTCACGTTCATTGATTTACAGAAAACCTTTGATTCTGTGGAGACTGAAGCAGTCATTGAAGCCCTAGACAAACAGGGTGTTCAAACCCAATACATCAAGATCCTTCGTGAGCTGTATTACGGATTCACCACCAGGATCTCACCATTCTACAAAGAAGTGATCATTAATGGTGAAAAAAGGGGTTCGATAGGGTGATACCATTTCACCAAAACTCTTCAGTGCCACCCTCGAGAACATCATGCGACAATTAGAATGGGAAGGAATGGGAGTGAAGATAGATGGTCAGCAACTACACCACCTCCGCTTCGCTGATGACATTGTTCGAATAACACCAAACATTAGCCAAGTGGCACAAATGCTGGCTAACTTCGACCGAAAATGTGGAAAGATAGGTCTACAGCTGAATCTAAAGAAAACAATGTTCATGAAGAATAAACTAGTTCAGGAGGCCCCATTAACTCTCAATGGAAGAAACATCTCTGAATGCAGCAGTTATGTGTACCTAGGTAGAGAAATCAACATGATGAGCGACCTAAAACCTGAGTTACACAGGAGGAAGAGAGAGCAGCATGGAATGCCTTCAAAGGCATCAAAGAAATAGCTAAAAAGGACAAAGAACCTCTGGCTCCGGGCACATCTCTTTGACTCCACCGTTATCCCTGCATTAACATATGCCTCAGAGACCTGGGCTCTATGAAAGCAGGATGAGAATGCTCTTTGGGTCTCCCAGAGAGGAATCGAAAGAGCTATGCTTGGAATATCACGCCTCACTCAAGTGAAAGAAGGAATCCGGAGTTCTTACCTCTGTCGCTATTCCAGAATCAGGGACGCTGTCTCGTTTGCCAAGGCATCAAAAATCAGATGGCTGGACATGTAATGCGATTTGGAGACAACCGCTGGACTAGAGCCATTAAGGACTAGATCCCACGGGATATCAAAGGATCACGTGGCCGCCCACCTACAAGATGGTCAGACTTCCTTGTCAAGACCCTGAAGGAACATTTTGAGGCTCTTCATATTCCTGAATCAACTAGATGCCATTGGGCTACATTGGCACGTGATAGGGTCCAATGCAAATGATACTGGAGCCAGCTCGAGCAAATCGATGAATAAAGGGATTCAAGTGATCAAGTGATCGAGTGATCGAAAGTGTCTCTTAGATCAGAGTGATGCCTGATAGGTTATTGAAACATAGAGTATGGTGGAGATATATATATATATATATATATATATATATATATATATTTTTATTTATATATAATTTTTTAAATTTTTTTTTACAATTAAAAAAAGATATACAATTAAAAAGTTCATATTTGGGTTTTGGTCATACAGTGTTCCAGCACCCGTCCCTCCACCAGTGTCCATCTCCCACCACCAATATCCCCAGTTCCCTCTCCCCTCCCCCAGCCCTCCTCCATGGCAGGTTCTTTATTTCTTTCCCTTTCTCTCTCTTTCTCTTTTCCTTCCCTTCCAGACTATGGATTACAAAACATACATTAAAGTGTTGTCATGTGTATCTTTTTGCCTCTATTTAATGGTCAGTTCTAGGTTGGTATTAGTACCCTCAACAATTGTTAGCACTCTGTTCCATTTTCTGTCTTACCTAGCCTCTGACTCCCACACGTTTGTGATAATTTCCACCTTTCACAGGACCTCCTGATACATGGATATATTTTTAAGGTCAAGTTAACAGGGCTGCTAATGAAACAGATTAAATGTTTGAGGAGAAAGGAAGAGTCGAAGGTGGACACAAGGATTCAAGCATTAAAAATGGAAGAACTGAGTTCACTGTCTTCACTGTCACTGTCTTCCCGTTTATCATCGATTTGCTCGAGTGGGCCCCAGTAACATCTCCATATGTCCTGTCTCATGCTAGTAGAGCCCAAGGGCATCTGCTTGCTCCAGTAACATAAAAAGCCTCAAACCATTCCATCAGGTCATGGGAATGAGGTCTATAATTGTTATGGTATTTGGCATATCAAATACGACACAGGCAGCTTGCCAGCCTCTGCCGTGTGGGTAGCATACTTTCGTAGTTATCTCCAAATATAGTATATTTTGATGAACAGCGTGGCAGCGAAGCTGCACTGTGATAGGCTGTCTGCTGGGTGGAGTTCTGACGAGGAGGAAGTCCGGATGTTGAAAATGGAGGCCCTCATGGAGTGGGGATCTTCTGGGTTGTTACAAGGCTCTGCTGCCCTGCCAGGCCAGGGCTAGAACCGCTACCCCTCCCGGGTGCCTCGTGAGTGGCTGGGCACAGGGAGAGTCAGTAGCAGCTCTGCCCCATGTCTGTGAGTCTCCAGACGGGACCTCGTTTGGAGAGTACGGTGGCTGGTACAAAGTGTGTAAGGTGGACAGCCCAACTGTTTTCAACACTTTAAAAAAACCTCGGGACTCTCTACAGACGCCAGGGCAAATTTGAAGCTACTGAGACCTTGGAGTAAGCGGCCATGCGGTCACGCGGAAGCAGAGCCTCGACACTGCTCACAAGTAGAAGGTGGCCGAGGTGCTGAGTGATGCGGAGCACGCAGAGAGAAGGGTGCATCCGTGATAGCTTGGACGTGGTCAAGTATGAGAGTGGCCCTCTGGCAGCCTGCTCCTGGAACCTTCTTAGCAGTCCACATGCCTCTTCCGTGGCCAGGGCCCAGGGAAGACAGTCTCCTGCAGACGCACCATCAAACAGGGCAGCTGCTCACGTTGTTCTCTGGAGCCTTCAGGGAAGCGCCAGCTGCAGAGTGTGGATTGCGAAGATCTCTGCCAGCAAGGTGTGGGGGTTTCTCTGGGCTCTTCCGAGGCTCCATCGGGATGGTGGACTCGGGTCGAGAGCTGCTCTCGTGCTCCATGGAATGCAGGAGGTTCAATGGGGAAAGCTGGTTTCTGCTCTGCCGGGTGTACCTGTGTCCAAGAACAGGCAAGAGGGCGTGAGGTGTGTAAGATGGCGTGAAACCGTTAAGAACTGATTTACCATTAAATAAAAGATGGATTGATAGTTCAGAGAACAATTTTGGAAAGTAAAAGGAGGGAATATCAGAAGTTCAAATTTAAAACCTTTAAAATTGGGTTTGGGGAGTTGGCTTGGGTCAAACTTCCATGAGCTCAGGACTTACTCTTGGCTCTGTGCTCAGGGATTACTCCTGTTGTGCTCAGGGAAATACCAGGGATTGGACTAGGGTTAGACATATGCAAGGTTAGTCCATTTTACATATGTACTATCATTGAAGGCAAGGAAAACCTGAGTCAGAAGGATTGGTTAATGGTTGGAAGCTTGCACTAGTGTGCGTAAGGCAAAGGGAAGTCATGATATAAAATAAAGAAGGTACCAGCATGGCAGTAATAGAAATGATCAGTGTGGACAAGAACTGCAAGAACTGAGTGTTGAAAATAGGTAAATGGATATATGTGATAACCTTTCAGTATCTGTATTGAAAATCATAATACCCAAATGGAGAGAGAGACAGAGACAGAGAGAGAGAGAGAATGTGCTTGCCACAGAGGCAGGCAAAGCAGAGGGGGGGGAAGATAGGAGCATTGGTGGTGGAAAAATGTACACTGGTGAAAGAATGGGTATTGGAACATTCTATGGCTCAAACCCAATCCTGAACAACTTTGTAACTGTTTCCATAAGAAATACTGATTCCAGAATAAAAAGAACAGGATGATTCTATGATTCTTAGCAACTTAATTTTAAGAAAAAAAAAGTTAAATCTCATATAACACATTTCCATAAAATATATTTAATAAGTTTTATAAACCAAGCAATATAAGCTTTATAGTAACAAGCATGCTATAAAATTGCAAATTTATAAAATTAAAATTCATGACAAGCTGTCAAGAGAAAATCCAATTTATTTGTATTTGAGAGGCATATATCTAAGGTTTAAAAAGTATGATAATGTTTAATTTCTGAACCCTTATTCTGAGTTCACACATATTTGTGCCTGTTATACCTCAGATATTTCACCCATTATAAAATTCAGTATTTATTTAATATAGTGTGCGTAGTGTTGGAGATTAAACATAGAGCTTCACACATGCAAGGAAATGCTTTACCTTTGAGATACATCCTTGTCTCTTACTCAATATTTTAACTAAATATAAATTAGTATTTGTCAATGCACTATAATTATTCACAAACTTGGTATCATTTATAATAGACTAGTTTTCTTTTATATATTAGCATATTCTTATGTAGCTTTTAGTAACATTTACTGGTATTATACTCTTACATTATTCTACATGATTCTTGTTACTCTTCTTCCCATTAGAAAACATATGCTGTAGTAATTGAAGTTATGCTTTTTAGCTCTCTCAGGATCAAATATAAGACATTTGATAGGTTTTATATAACCCTTATAAACATGCAATAAATAAGCAAATTAATAGACTAATTTGTATACTGTATTTTTCTTAAAATTCTTCCTAATTTGGGGTTGGAATGATTGCACAGAATTTAAGGCATTTATTTTCCCTTACATCCTGACAACTTTTATTTGACCCTAACACAATATATGTTCATATATATATATATATATATATATATATATATATGTATGTGTATATATACCTTCAGGGCCACTTTGGATCACAGAGCTAGAAGTAATCACTGAGAACTTCCATGAATGGTCTAACAGTAACAGCAAAACAAATCCTGCCCAATTTAGAACTCTGTAGAAATTCGGACTTAAAAATAAAAAAAGAAGTTTGGTTTACCTAAACATGACTAATGATGACATTAAGATTCAAGTGTGCCTAATAGCTTTTATATATTGTGATAAGCAAAGCTATGTATTATGGCCTATCCATTCCTTGATCCAGCAAATTTTTAAGTAGTAATTACACCGTGGCAGGCCAAGTGATGTATGGCTACCATTCAATAGTGCACCATGCAGACACAAAAATTAGCCATCATAAAATTTATAACGGAGAAGAGATAAAATCTAAGCAATTGGTGTGAAGAATTCTACATTGTTAAATTTAGTGTTGAGTGTTAGAAAAAAGCAGCAGGATAAGAGATAAAATGAGTATTGGAATCAAGGATAGAAAGTTTTCTTACTGCTGATCTGAGAATCCTTCTCTTTGTGGTGAAACCTAATGTGAAAAGATACCAGCTGTGTAGGGACGTAGGTACCCTGCCATACAGGAAGAACACACAGGAATGTGGCCAGGGAGATCGCTTAAAGACGTGGAGTGCATGCTTTGCAAACAAAAGGCCAGGGCTTAATGCCTATCCCACTGCACCCACCACTTCCAATATACACCAAGTATTAAGGCAGGGACGAACCCTCGAACACTGCAGGATGTGCCCCAAAAGGAAAAAAAAAGAAAAGAAGAGGAAAATAAAGAATTGCCTTGAAAAATCAAAGGAGTTGCAAAAGACTGTATGGCTAGAGTTGTCATGGTCTAGATAGTCAGAATAAGGGAGGCACAAACATAGTGGATTGTATAAGTTTTTTAGGCCAGTAAAAAAAATAGGAATATGTCCCAACTGCAATGAAATACTAGTGAAAATTTTCAAGTAATGAAATAATATGTGCAAAAACAAGTTTAAGGGTACAAGATTAGAATAAAGTACTACAGTTAAATTTTTTGAAAAGAGTGTTAGCTTAATGCCAATATGTCCTTATTTGCAAGGATTTGCATTGTCCTTGTTTATCAGTGTTGTTTGGGGAAACATTACTATTTCCCAAGTTAGGTAATATATTTCTGGCCTAGCTGTCATCATTATATATATTAATATATATATATTAATATATATTATCAAAACTTTCTAAAATATTTGTAACAGAGAAGCACAAATTATTTTCTGTCATTATCAATTTCAAGGTAGAAGATAGTTTTTGTTTAGAATGATTTTGAAATCAATCTAACTGGCCTAACAAATCCTAGACCATTCACTCTGCACCACTCCACTATTAGAATTTTATGAATTATATTATTTCACATTAGGTTTAGATTTATAAAACAGATCTAAACATATAGCAAGAAATTAAACAAATGGACTATAAATCATCTTTTAATTATCTTCGCAGTTGGTACTGAATTGTTTCAAAAGGAAAAGGTACCAGACACTTTTATTAGCTTGATAAAAGTGGAAAAGCAATAAAATGCCCAGAAAAGTGCCACACAGGGGCAATAAAGTTGTGATAAAAATGAGTAGGACTTTGTTATTCATATCTGCTGTTTGGCACCCAATATATAGAAACAGAGAAGCCAACTTGGTTTTTATAGATGATAAATTATTCAAAGCCATTGGACTATAAAGTTTAAAGCCTTAAAGTAGCAAACATTCTTTTTTGTTCCTTTTCTTTCTGCTTTCCAATATTTTTCCTAGTCTACTTTTCTTCACTCTTTGTAGCTCAATCTTTATTTAAAATGGAATCTGAGGAGTAAATTTAAATAAAACATAAAACAGCTTACTTTCATCAACCAGTGAAAGACAACAAAACTGTAGGCATTAAAATAGAGAATAGTTGAAAATCTCTGAAATCCAAATCAACTGAAAATTTCTAGGAGTCTAGCCATGTATTTACTCTTGGCAATTTTAGATGTTTTAGTATTTACATAGCATAACTTTGTGCACTAAGAATAACATAACTTTTCTTCTGAGTTCTTAATATTTTATCTTTATTGCAGTCTAAAATATAAAATTTATTGATGCATGATCTAAAATGCAAGTTATGTGGAAATAAAATGTGAACATAATTATAAGCAAAAGGCAATATAAATATCATACTCCATTTGAATATTCTATAAATATTCCTGGATTTTTCTGAGAAAATAATAGTTTTACATTTTAAGATCTGTTGGCATCACCACTTTCCTCTGAAAAGATACCTTTTCAGTAGTCTCATTTAGATTCAGTGTTAACTGTTTCATTAGGGAACATAATTTTCTGTAAATGTTTATTTGGGGAGAAGCTAACCTGAAATGTGAATTACCTCTCTACACATTTTTAATCAGACATTTCTCTCCTTAAAAATAAAAATTTAATCATATACAATTATGATAGGGACAAATTTCTTAGTACATTGCATATGATAAAGATGTGATTTCTCACACCAGATTTTCTTTCTTTAACTCTCACCCCAACCCCCAGTCTTATAATCAACTTTGAATGCAGTCACTTAACACTCTTCAGAGGTCACACTTCTGCCTGTTTAATCTCCTTCCAATGCTTTTTTGGGAATGTAACAAATGCTTTTCTTTCTTTGAAGTCTTCTGTAACTTTGAAATGCTGGCAAAAATTAATGTCTCTTGACTTTCCATCTCACCCAAATTCAGGGAGGTGGCTCTAGATTTCCTTGAGTATAGAGTCAAGGATTCAGCTCAAAAAAGAAGTTAGGGGTGAGACATACACTGCGGGAGCCAGTGTGGTTTAAGCCTCCCTGTAGCTAAAGCCATTGAGATTCACAGAGAGTCTGAGCATTGGAAAATTACTGTGCTATGCACAAGGTTGACAGTGCCAGCCAGTCCAGTTTCCATCAATAGTTCTGTTGTTTTATTATTGACTTTTCCGCATTGCCTCAATTGGTTTTCTTTTTAAAATTTTTATGCCACCATGAAATATGCAATTGCAAAAGTGTTCATAATTGGTTCTCAGTCATAGAGTGTTCCAGCACCCATCCCTCCACCAGTGCCCCATTCCCACCACCAATGTCCCGACATTCCCTCCCACCCACCCACAGCCTGCCTCTATAGCAGGAAACCTTTTATTTTCCTCGCTTTCTCCCTCTCTCTGTCTCTATCTCTGTCTCTGTCTCTGTATCTCTCTTTCTTCTTTTTACACATTGTGACTTGCACTTAGGGTTTATCATGTAAGTCTCTTTGTGTTTATTCAATGGTGAGTTCTTGTCTGGCATTACCACTCCCCCACACTTAGTAGTACACTGGTATATATCATATTAATGAATGCACTCATTCTATATCTATCCTTCTCCTTCTGACTAATTTCACTCAACATGATAGTCTCCATGTCCATCCAACTGAGATATATTTCATGATTTCATCTTTTCTGACAGTTGCACAGTATTCCATTGTGTAAATGTACCACAGTTTCTTTAGCCAGCCCTCTGTTCTCAGGCAATTTGGTTGTTTCTATTTTGGCTATCATGAATAGAGCTGTGATGAATAAAGAAGTACTGATACTGTTTCTGCTATGTGTTTTTGTGTTTCCAGGGTATATTCCTAGGAGTGGTATTGCAGGGTCAAAAGGGAGTTCAATATCTAGTTTTCAGAGGAATGTCCATATTGTTTTCCAAAAGTGCTGTACCAGTTGGCACTCCCACCAACAGTGGATGAGAGTCCCCCTTCTCCCCGTATCTATGCCAGCACCGGTTGTTCTTGTTCTTTTGGATGTGTGCCAGTCTCTGTGGTGTGAGATGATACCTCATTGTTGTTTTGATTTGCATCTCCCTCATGATTAATGATGAAGAACACTTTTTCATATACCTTTTGGCCATTCAAATTTCTTCTTTTTTGGAAGCTACTGTTCATTTCTTCTCCCCATTTTTTATTGGGTTGGCTGTTTTCTTCTTGGAAATTACTACCAGTGCTTGGTATATCCTGCATATTAACCCCTTATCAGAAGGGTATTGGGTGAATATTCTTTCCCACTCTGTGGATTGTCTTTGAATCTTGGTCATCATTTCTTTTGAAGTGCAGAACCTTTTAAGTTTTATATAATCCCATTTGTTTATCATTGCTTCCAATTGCTTGGTCAATGGTGTTTCGTCTTTGAAGATGCCTTTAGTTTCAAAGTCGTAGAACATTTTCCCTATGTTTTCTTCAATGTACCTTATAGATTAATGTCTGATGTTGAGATCTGTAATCCATTTTGATCTGACTTTTGTGCATGGTGTTAGAAGGAGGTCTAAGTTCATTTTTTTTTCACATAGGTGCCCAGTTTTTCCAGCACCATTTGTTGAAGAGACTTTCTTTGCTCCGCTTAATACTTTTGCTCCTTTATTGAAGATTAAGTGATTGTATTTTTGAGAGTGTGCTTCAGGATATTCAGCTCTATTCCATAGGTCTCGGGTCTGTCTCTATGCCAATACCATGCCATTTTAATTATGTGCTTTGTAGTAGAGTTTAAGGTTGGGGAAAGTGTAGTTCCCATCTTCTTTTCCCAAGGGTTGTTTTAGCTATCTGGGGGGTTACTATTCCATACAAATGTCAGGATTGTTTGGACAATTTTAAAGAATGTCATGGGGTATCTTTAAAGGGACCACGTTGAATCTGTATAAAGCTCTAGGGGGTATTACCATTTTGATAATGTTAATTTTCCCAGTCCATGAGCAGAGAATGTGTCTCCATTTCCTTACTTTATTAGTAATGTTTTGTAGTTTTCTGTTTTGTGAGATCATTTATGATCTTTGTCAAACTGATTCCTAGGTATTTAATTTTTCTGGTGCAACTGTGATGGGATTGTTTCTTTTATTCTTTCTTCTCTTTCACTATTTGCATATAGTGAAAGCCATTGACATTTGGATATTGTTTTTTAATTTTTTTTAACAATTACAAAAATTCCGTGTTTGAGTACAGTGTTCAGCACATCCCCACCAGTGCCCATCTCCCACCACCAACATCCCGCCCCCCCAGCCCACCTCCAGCAGGTTCTTTATTTCTCCCTTTCTCTCTTTTCTTTCCTTCCCTTAGACTATGGATTACAGAACATACATTAAAAGGTTGTCATGTATCCTTTTGCCTCTATTTAATGCTCAGTTCTAGGTTGGTATTAGTACCCTGACAATTGTTAGCACACTGTTCCATTTTCTGTCTTACCTAGCCTCCTGACTCCACACGTTTGTGATAATTTCCACCTTTGACAAGACCTCCTGATATATGTTTCACTTGACCTTGGATATTGGTATCATAATATGTACATATATATTTGCCATGCAAATAAATGCAGTCATTCTGTATCTGTCTCTCTCCCTGCTAATTTCGCTGACCTTGGATGTTGGTATCATAATATGTATGTATATATATACATATATACATACATATTTATACACATATACATACATATATATACATATATGTATGTATATGTGTATAAATATATATATTATATATGTCATGCAAATAAATGCAGTCATTCTATATCTGTCTCTCTCTCCTTCTGGCTAATTACATTCAACATGATCCTCTCCATGTCCATCCATTTATAGACAAATTTCATAACTTCATTTTACCTAACAGCTGCATAGTATTCCATTGTGCAGATGTACCAAAGTTTCTTTATCCAGTCATCAATTCTCTGCACTCTGGTTGTTTCTAGATTCTGGCTATTGTGAATAATGCTGCTATGAACATAAAAGTAGGGATGGTGTTTCAGCTACGTGTTTTTTGGCTTCCCAGGGTATATTCCCAGGAGTGGTATGGTTGAGTCAAATGGAAGTTCAATTTCTAGTCTTTGGAGGAATGTCCATATAGTTTTCAAAAAAGGCTGTACCAGTTGACATTCCCACCAACAATGGATGAGAGTCCCCTTTTCCCCTGCATCCACACCAGCACTTGTTGTTCTAAGCTCTTTTTGGATATGTGCCAGTCTCCGTGGTGGATATTGATTTTATACGCTGCTTCTCTACTATATGAATCTATTATTTCTAGTATCTTCTTGGTAGAGAGCTTATGATTGTCTAGGTATAATAGCATGCCATCTGCAAATAGTGACAGCTTGGTTTCTTCCTTTCCTGTCTGGATGCCCTTAATGTCTTTTTTCTTCCCTGATTGCTATGACAATTACTTCAAGTACTATATTGAATAGAAGTGGTGAGAGTGGGCAGCCTTGTCTTGTCCCCTACCTTAGGGGAAGGCATTCAGATTTTCCCCATTATGAATGATACTCGCTTTGAGCTTGTAGTAGATGGCTTAGATTATTTTGTGGAAGGTTCCTTCAATTCCCATTTTATGGAGAGTTTTTATCAGGAATGGGTGTTTGATATAGTGAAATGCCATCACTGCATCTATTAATGTCATCATATGGTTTTTGTTTTTATATTTATTGATATGATGTATTATGTTGATTGACTTGTGGATGTCGAACCATCCTTGCATTTCTGGGATGAATCCTACTTGGTCATGGTGTATAATCTTTTTGATGACTCTTTGGATTTTATTTGCTAGTATTTTATTGAAGATCTTAGCTCCTGTGTTCATCAGGAAATTGGTCTGTAGTTTTTTTTTTCGTGACATCTCTGTTGTTAAATCAAAGAGGAAAGCCCAAATACTTAAATCTGGAGGATTTAAAGTTTGAAATCATCACCCGTGTCCTGCAATGCCTCTTATATTTATTTTCAACTCTTAAAAAAACTGATTTATAAAGTTACTGATAGCTGAGTTTTAGGAATATAATATTTCAATTCAAACTTCTCTCTACCCCTGTCCCCATATTCCTTCCCTACCCCAGCTCGTATCCCATCCCTGCCTGTCAACTTGACAGACATTTAAATTATAGTGTTTCAATTCTTGCAGCTTAGATCTCATGTTTGCAGTTTTGTTGAATATATTGTGTTTTTGAATATATAATTATACACTCATGCACATCACCAAGATACCTGAAGCCCTGATGCCTGTTCACCCATTACTTCTTGTTCTCTTCTTACCCTCTAGGTGTGCCCCACTTACTACAGTACATTTACTCATCCAAGATTCTCTATACCACAGGTAAGTGAAATCATCTTATGTTTGTCTTTCTTCTGGCTAGTTCATCAACATGTTATCTTTTAATTATTCCATGTTAACTTCAGCTCAACTACACTAACACTTGTCACTCAATGTAAGAAAAAAGCAGAAGGAATGAGTTGCCTCTTCCTGCCTCCCTCTTCCGTCCATCCCTATAGACTGTAAGCCTCATGGCACCCTAGTCTGGGAACAGGATAAGCCAAGGATGAGTCTGGATCTGGATCCCATCTGCATGTACCTATGTAGGGAACAGTAAAGACAATGTGCAATTTTTCCTTTGTAAATATCCCTTTTTATCAAGTGTTCCAGGTTTTATTTGAAAGATCCAACCTGGGCTGTGGGGAAGGGAAGGAGCATTATCCTCTTTGGAAATGGCCCACTAAGACCTAGCCTTTTATCCCACTGACTCCAGCAAATACCTCTGGTGGTTCGTGACTTAGAGCTGGCTTAATCAGTACAAATTGCAGCATCAGTGTCAACAGATTAAATTGTGTGCACTTCTGCTGGTGGAGTCATGTCCGTGATTTTTTTTTTTTTTTTTTGCTTTTTTGGGTCATACCCGGCAATGCTCAGGGGTTTCTCCTGGCTCTGCACTTAGGAATTACTCCTAGCGGTGCTCGGGGGACCATATGGGATGCCGGGGATCTAACACATGTCCGTGAATTTGAGGTTGAAATTTGACATCAACAAAATGTTTCAGAATGTGCAGTGACCAAAAAAATAAACTCAAAATTAAGTGCATAATGAATCTAAGGTGCCTAATGAATAAGGTGCTTAATGAATCTAATCCAGCAGCTCTTGCCCAGGATGGAAATGTTTAAGAAACACTTAGCTAATACACCCTTTACAGTACTTTGGGGTGGGAGCTGCTAGTGGCAAATCAGAGAGGGAGTATCTCTTTTCTAGTGTGAGGTTCACAGCCCATCATACTCCCTTACGATACACTTCTGCTTCCTATACTTCCTCTTGGCTCCAGAGGAGTTTTATATGACTCCCTTTTTCCCTCATTATTTTTACTGATATAACATGATTAATAAGAGTTTCCATTTATAATTGCATAACTCTCAATGTTACTTCACCAAAACCACACTGTATGTTAAGACACTAACCACTGTTCCCACATCTCTTCCCTTCCCTCCAACTCCAGCCTCGCTTTGCAATTTCGTTGACAATATCTCATATATATTCCATTGGGGACCATCTAATCCTTTACATTGTTTCTTATATACTCCACATTTGAGTTAGATCACATGCTGTTTAGCATGATGCTCTCCAATCAATTGGGGTGCAGCAAATATGATTTCATCTTTTCTTATAACTCATAACTTCTAATAAGACCAAATCATTGGGGTGAACAAGGAGGAGGAGAGGTCCTGATGTTCCATTTTTCACAAAAGATATGGCCACCAAAATTGAAAATTCCCCAGTGACTGGGTCTAAAGGTGCCCTCCACTGCATACCAAGGACAAAAACAGTTTTTTCTTCTTTTTATCTTTTTACAGTCCCTCGAAAAATTAGTAGTTGAATGATTGTTTGTAAAATGAATTTTAATGAGGTAAAATATGGTTTTTATTTTAATCATCATTAACAGAAAAGTTTCTTTATCCTCAGGGACACATATGTAGCAGATGTATAATTTCAGAGATGTGAATAGTCAATTAAAAATTCACATGCTGCTATATCTGATTCATAGACCTCTTAAATCCATGGTATATTTGTGTCATTTCCTTTATCTTTTCTCTATTTCTTTTCTTTTTGTAGATTTTTCCCATGTGAGTATTAACTGGCAATGCTCAAATCACTATTGCAAATCTCCAATTATGCATACCAATACTACCCAGAGATATATATATAAGACTTAGGAAAATTGTCAAACTCAACTTAAAATATGTGATTCCACAGACTTTTCACTCTGATTACTGACCCATTTATTTCCTTTAGCAAGTTCTGCGTACTTTCATGTGCTAGTGAGGGGACATTAGTAAATTGTTTAGTGTATATTTTTAAACCATCTGTAATTTTATTTTCCCTCAAATTTCATTCATTTTAATATTGGAAGGGATACTCAGTGTTACTCCCACCTATGTGTTCAGGTGTCTCTCCCTAGCAGTATTTGGGATCAAACAGGAGTTCACTGCATACAAGGTCAAATATCTTAACACCTGTTCAGTCTCTAGTCCCTAATCTTATCAAAACAGCCAAGATGGAATTTTAAAACATAAACACAGAAATGTTATTTCAGGTTTTAAGGTTCTCAGTGTCTTTCCAGTAATGCTAATTCAGACCTATGGCTAATGATTAGCAGATCTTCTGATGTTATGAAGCTATGAGCACTGCTCATAGCAAGATATGAGCATTAGTCTTTTTTAAAATTTATTGAATCACTGTGCAATACAGTTAGAAGGCTGTTCATGACCAGGTTTAAGTTACAAATGTTCCAACACCCATCCCTCCACCAGTGCACATTTCCAACATGCAACGTGCCTTTTACACTCCTACAACCCCTCATATCTCTTCCCCCAGCCTGTTTCTAATGCAGAGAATTTCCTTCTTTTTTTCCTTTCTCTTTCTCCCGATGTGCATTGTGGTTTGCAATATGAATACTGAGAGGTTATCATGTTTGTTCCTTTACCTATTTCCAGCACACAGTTCTTATATAGAGTTAGAATTTACCACTATCTTTATCATAGTTGTCCCTTGCCTATCTCAGCTACCATTTCCTTAAGCAGTTGAAGCAACCTTCCAACATTGATCGAACCTCCTAGCCCTTGTTTCTACTGTCCTTGGATGTTGGTTTCATATTGTTTTTTATACCACACAAATAAGTGTGATCATTTTGTGTCTGTCCCTCTCCTTCTGACTAATTTCACTCAGCATGATACTCTCCATGTCCATCCATTTGTAAGCAAAATTCATGACTTCTTTTTTTCCCAACAGAAGGATAGTATTCCACCCCTGTAGATGTACACTAGTTTCTTTAAACAGTCATCTGTTCTTGAGCACTCAAGTTGTTTCCAGATCCTGGCTATCATGAATAGTACTGCAGTAAGCACAGAAGTGCAGTTGTCATTTCTGCTGTGTGTTTTTGCAGCCCCTAGATATATTCCCAGAATGCTATTGCTGGGTTGTACGGAAGCACAATTACTAGCTTTTTGAGGAATGCCCATGTTGTTCTCCATAAAGGTTGGATAAGTAGGCATTCCCATCAATAATGAAAGAGGGTCCCTTTCTTCTCGCATCCATACCAGCACTGGTTGTTCTTGTTCTTTTTCCCAGTCCCTGTGTTGTGACACAATATCTAATTGTTATTTTGATTTGCACTGCCCTGATGATTAGTGATATGGAGTTTATTTTCATGTGTCTTTCGGCTATTTGCATTTGTTCTTTGAGGAAGTTTCTGCTCATTTCTTCTCCCCATTTTTTTTTTTGTTTTTTGGGTCACACCCGGCAAAGCTCAGGGGTTACTCCTGGCTCTGCACTCAGGAATTACTCCCGGCAGTGCTTGCGGCACCATAGGGGATGCCGGAGATCAAACCCAGGTCAGCCGCGTGCAAGGCAAACACCCTACCCGCTGGACTATTGCTCCGGCCCATTCTCCCCATTTTTAATGGAGTTGGATATATCATTCTATCAATAACCCAAATTTTCTATCCTTTTATGCACCTAATCAATTTCTACCTCAAGACTTTTTTATGTCAGTGTCCTAAGCCTGAAGTTTTTTTGGAGGGATGGTGCATTACTAAACAGTACTGACCTTATTCCTGGTTTTGCACTCAGTAATCACTATGCTGGTGCTTGGAAAGATAATATGTGGTGCTTGGGATCTAATCCAAGTCAGGCTGACTGCATACCAGGCAGTCACTGTGCTATACTGTCTCAAATGTTCATATAACTCTAATTCTTAGTTTTTAAGTCTTCTCATTTACCCTTAAAATATTACTACTCATAAACTAATGACCCCACCACTAGGTAATATGTCCTTTGTTCTGCATAGCAATTGTACATATATGATGGCATTTTTGTTACTAGAAAGTAATTTTATGGGGATGTCTTATAGTGTCTTCAGTACCTTCTTTTTCCCCCCCACTTCTACACAAGGAAATTATTGGCAGTAGAGCTACACTATACTTGCTAATAAGTAAGTTTTGATTTGAAGCCATCATTTTCAGGTGAGATAAAGAACATCTTTTAGGTTAAAACAAGTCATCTTACTGCCCTTTCATAAAATTGACATTTTATGTAGTTAAATTTTTTTCAGCATTTCTTTTTGTAATTTACATTAGATAAAGTATGGAATTCTTTGCTCTTTGGTGTTGCTTTTTGTTTTAAGATGTCAAATGCTTGTTTCATTATCATTTGAAGGTGAGTGTATGTAAACAAAAATATCTTTAAATATTTATTTGAAAATGAATAGTCATATTTAGCATTTCATATAAATATTTAAAATTAATTATAAATATGTGTAAATATTTATATGTGAATATTCAAAATTATTTAGGTAAAACTCAATATATATTCATATCATTACCTAACTTTCAAAATCCAAAGCAGAGGGCTAAAGATCTCAGGATGTTTTCATGTTATCTGCTATGGTTTATTAAGGAGATATATCCTGAGACACATAATGTGCAAAGATTATAAAAGCAAAAATGGTTATATTGGTGTCTTCAAGAGGATACTACTGTTTCTATTTAGTTGCCCTTGGTTATGTACTTTTTCTTATATGTGTTTTCTTTAAATTTGTGGAATATATGCATTTTCTCAAAGTATTCTGCTTAAATATTTGCATGGTAGCTATCAAGGATCCATATTTTTTGTATAGTGAAATTTCTGTATTTCTTTTGAAATTTTCCCTTCATATTTTATAAACATCTATAATTATATTTCAAAATTATTAAAATAATTGCTAGTTTTTTGAAAATTGTTTATATTGAGAACTGGAGTAAACATCTTACATTTAAAATATGTTGTATCAAAAACCTTAAGATAAATGTTTATACTGACTGTCTTCATTACCCAGGAGTACTGCAATAAAACAGCAAGTCTGTATGGGTTGCACAGTAGATGTTAATTGTCTTCCAGCACTGGACATTGAATGTCCATAATCAGTATACCAGCAGGGGTGCAAAGATTCTGAAGACACACTCTGTTCCAGATCTGTCTTCTTGACCTTGATATGACGATTTTTCAATAGAATTAGTCACAATGAGTGGGCCCATTCAAGGAATCTCATTTTACTATAATTAGCTCTCTAAAGATTCTTCCTCCAAATAAGGTCACATGCTGAATTACTGAGAGTTATAATTTAAATGTGAAGTGTGAAGGAACACAGTTGAACCCATGATACAAGCTTAGTAAGATTCTAATTTTAGCATTAATTAAATTTTTCTCCATTTTTAAACTTGATTCTGCCATTTTAAATTATAATATGTTTCAAGTGTAGTCTCTACTCAGATAGAAACATTAATCCCACTAACACAATGGTTTTCAGAAAAGTTTTACTTTAATAAGAACTATCATTGAAATATGAACTAATCTAACATGAATGGTTCAGGCAGAATTTTGCCTTCTTTCTCTTCTTAATTCATGTTTTATGTTTCAGTTTTATTGGTGACAGTGACAAATTTATTTACAAATTAAATAATAATGCAGTGAGGGTTTGTCCTACAAATAAGAGAATGCTAAAATAATTCTAAGTCTACTACCTAAAGGGAAATACAGTAACATTGGATGAACACAATTACTGATATTATCTTCTTTATATCTACTTCTTACATTCTCAAATCATCCATATCTTCTTAATCAAAATGACTAAGAATCCAGTTTTATTTCTTAGCTTTTTAATTAAAATAAAATGACATAAAATGTTGGCATGTTGATAAATGTATACATACACATATATTTAATTTATGGATTATTTTAAATATTGCCATCATGAATTATAGATATATATGTAACTGTGTATGCACATTTATACTGTAAACATACATTTGTTATATAAATATGCAGCATGTTTAAATAAACAGTTGTGTATTGATGCAGTTATGTATCAATACTTATATAAGACACATTTAGGCATATACATGCACATAGACATTGTAATAATTGAATACTTTTATTATATAATAAATATATAACAAATCTAATATACGTGAGTATAATTTAATAATAACAAATTAGTTTAATATTGCACATATACTTAAAACTGGAAAATATAAATTATGACTTAAGACTTGACTAAATTAGTTCTAAATATATATGTGGAGACATACAATGTTTACTGACAAGAAGGGATAGCATTTTCAAGTCCTTAATTCTTAACAAGTTGATCTCTTAATTGAATAAGATTACAGTTAAAGTGTGAATAGACTTTGGGGAAGAGAATTTATCTTGAAAAAATTTTATTGACGTATGATTGATCAAGAATAGTAATTGCACCTGCCCTACCAAGTAGATTCTAGCACCATATTAAGGAACCATACCACAGCGCCTTCTTGACCTTCTGCTTGCTGTTCCACTTTCCTATGTGAGGCTTGCTTCTGGCTGATATCACTGGGAACATTCCAGAACAGGAGACAGAATGCCTACCTTCTGGGTCCCAGCAGGTAGGTCGCTCCACATATGACCTATTTCATACTCAGGGCCCACATCACACCTCCTAAAGTGCATAAACAGCTGCATAAGCAGTTGTAAGACAGTTCTACTCAACAAATTACAGGCTGTTCATAGGTGTTCTTCCTGCCATTCTGTGAGGACAGGCAGAGAAGACAGAGTAATATTTAGCTAAATCCGTTGACATCTTCTGAGGGGGCTACTACAAAGACACCCTAAGCAAAGCAAGAACACTAGAAAACCAATTGAGAAATAAATAGATGCTCAGCTAGCTCAAAGAGCAAAAAAAAATCACTGACTACAGAAACACCAATAAGTCTCCAGACAATGTTTTTAGTGATACTTTGATGATGATGTTCAATGAGATCAAAGAAACAATAGCATGGTATGGAGCAATAGTATAGTAGCTAGGACGTTTGCCTTGCATGTAACCAACCCATGTTCGATCTCTAGCATTCCATATGGTTTCCAGCCCACCACCGGAAATGATTCCTGAGTGCAGAGCCAGGTGTGACCCCTGAAGCATCTCTGGATATGTCCCAAAAGCCGAACAAACAAACAAACAAACAAACAAAGAAACAATAGCACAGGTAATCAGCAAACCCCAGGGAAATATGAGTTGAAATGAGAAAACTACTACAGTCCAAAATGGCAGAAATGAAGAATGCAGGAGGTAACATAAACATCATTATTAGCTCTTAGCAGCAGAGTAATAGAAGCTGAGCAAAAGATTGAGGAGCATAAAGATTAGAAGGAGGAAACTTCTATAAAATAACAGAAGATGGGATATAATCTGAAAAGAAATGTTCAACATACCAGAGAACTATGGAATGAGTTCAAGAGGAACAATCATTTGTATCACTTGTCTTCCCATTGATCTTCGATTTGCTTGAGTGAGCACCAGTAACATCTCCATACATCCTGTCACATGCTAGTACAGCCCAAGGGCATCTGCTCGCTTCAGGAACATAAAAAGCTTCAAACAATTCCATCAGGCCATGGGAATGAGGTCTATAATTGTTACTGGTATTTGGCATATCAAATACAACATGTAGCTTGCCAGGATCTGCTGTGAGGGTGGGATACTCAAGAGGAACAATATAAGAACAATATAAAAACAATCAGATTCCCGAAAAACAAATATGATAAAGAAACAACAGTTGTCAAGAGTTACAGTCACTAAGTTCAGAGTTAAATGCACTGAGATCAAGAATTCTGAAGGGTCCAAGTGAATATTTACCTAATAAGGAAAAGTCCAAGAGACAATTATTGTTCAAGAGACAATTTGTCAAAATGAAAAATCCAAAGGTAGTTATAGGATGTTGAATGCACCAATATAAAAAATGAAGCTTACACACCAAAGGAAAACCCATAAGATGTGCAACATTATCCAACAAACAAAACTCTACAGACCAGAATAATATGGAAGAATATAGTACAATGGCTCAATGAAATGAGCGCTTCAGTAAGAATATTCTATCCAGTTAGATTATTTGAGGGACTTATACAGAGCTTCATGGACAGGCAACAGTTAAGGCAATTCATAGCCTTCAAATCAGTATTGCAAGAAGCTTAAAAGAGCTCTTTTATAGGACAAGATAAACTTCTCTTCATGTAGCATAGAGTGTGCTACTTACTAATGGTGAATATGGTTGTACTCTAGTAGATTAAGAAAGGTCAAAAAATATCACAATTCATCATCACAAATGGACTTTTATTGATTTAATTTCTCATAATTTTATTTTCCATTCCTTTAAGCTTTATTGGACAAAGTAATATAAAATAAATTGGCTCTATACCTGCCAAGGAGACATTTTGAAGGGTTTAAGAGAACCTGAGAGTTAATGTTAGAGGAAAGGGACATTGGTGGTGGGATTAGTGTTGGAATGTTGTATACCTACAACAACTATGTTATGAACAGCTTTGTATACCACAGTGTCTCAATAAACAATTTGACAAAAAAGTATAGCAATGACATTTTTTAATTTAGAGGAAGCACAATAATTGCACTAAAATAGAGAAGGCTTTAATACAAAATATACAATATCATTTTATTTATATAAATTCCAGTTGTATAAAATTTTAGAAAATGTAATTCACCTTTAGTAACAAAATTCAAAGCACTGCCTGGTAAGTAGTGAGGAGATAAAAATATTAGTGTGGATGAAAACAGAGGCAGAGGAGAATAAGGGTATTCCAAAGGGTTTTTATCGTGTACTTTAATCTCAGTTTTGTGACAAATATAGATCAAATGTTTACATTTCACACGTTATTGTTTGTCAGTTATGCTTCAGAAACATATTGAATTGACTAATAATTGTAAGAAAATGCTCTTGCTTTTTTAAGCTTTTTTCTTATGGAAAATACTAGACAAAGCTTAGCAAGCAATACAAAAATTTAAGCACAATAAAAATGCACCCAATTATTATCTCCAAATAGTGAAAAGTAATTGCTTCTATGTACTAATAAGACTGCCAAAAAATAACAACAGAAGAGATGAGTAGTATTAGATATGCCACAGTTACCAGGTGAAATACTTGCATCTCTGTGTTAAAATCTGGGTCTGGCTGGAGTGGATTATATTCCATTAAGGTTTTCATGCCTGCAAACTGAAACAGTGTCTAATTTTCAAAGAAACTTTTGCAGAAAATATTACTTGAAGATCCCTGCTTATATAACATTATGACAAGACACAATTTTACTGGGACCACGGAAATTACAGCAGTATAAGAGGCAGCATATCCAGTTGGCTTCTTATATGCATCTCCATCCACAAAGTGAATTGATCTAAAATTGCAATAGCCATTTGAAACACCTACTCATAAAAACAGCAGGATAAGAGAAGGTTGGAAGAGTAACTTGGACTATAGAATGACTATGTGTTTAAACAATGGTGAAAGAAGTTTCTAGTGATTGTAATGGCTATTGAGACACTTATCAGAAAATAGGGAAGAAGGGGAAGGAGATAACATGGGTTTTATATAAATGCCTTTCCTATATAAATTAAAAATGGTGTTGGTCTTATGAGTTTCAGAAATTCTAAATTCTAAACACTGAAATTCTAATCATTGCTGGTGACAATGACTCAAAATTTCATCACCCATATTCCTTTTGTTTTGTTGGGTTTGTTTGTGGGGTTACACGAAGTGGTGCTCAGACTTAGTTCTGGTTATATTTAGGGTTCACTTTGGAAGGGGATATAGGGGCATCCAGATCCCAATATGCTGGGATCGAACCAGGTTCAGCCACATGCAAGGCAAGCACCCTACTTGCTGTCCTGTCTCTCCTCCAACCCCATCAACCCAGTTCTTAAGAGGCAGATAACAGTATTGTTTTTTTTTCTTGTTAAGATAAGCTTCCTGACTTTTGTATCTCTCCTACCTAGGAGATGTACTGCAATCAGCTTGTATTAATCCATATGACTATAAAGTGAGTACTAAGAGATTTATATTACAGATTTTAACAGATTTATATTGATGGCAACTCTGGTCAGTTCTTTAATAGTTTCACATAATTTCCTTAGAGAATTTGGGTGAAAATTAGTGGAAAGAGGACGAGTTGAATAGAATCCATTAAATGATAATTAAAAAATATAATACCTATAATAACTCAGTGACTTGTGAGAGACTGAGACAAAGGGAATATTAGCTATGTCTGTTGAGGCCCTTAAGGGTGAAATAATTTCTTATAGAAGCCACTTGATTTGCTTCAAGTTGAAAGTTCAGCATGGGCCCCAGCTGATTTAAGAGAAACATATTCTGGAGTCATCTATAAATTATGTCCCAAGAACACTAAGCAGACCTTGTAAAGGAGCAATTGAAATAATTATACTGTTTCTTTGCCTGTTCAAAAGTAATGAACTGGGATCAGGATGCAGAAGGACAAGGAATTATTTTTAAAAAGACATAGTTCCTCTAGCCTAGGAGATTTCATATTTGACAATGTAATTTACATAAGTGCTCTCCAACCTCCAAAGAGCACTCATAAACAAAACCCATGTGCTATCAGTCATGTAGTTATTTGAAATTGGAATTGTATTAAACTTGACTAGAATTTTACTAGTGAAGAGAAATGAATATTATTTATAGATAAATGCATTGGGACCTCATGTCCAACAAAAGTTATAATGTGAAACATGTCATAATGCTTTGCCCACAAGATATTTGAAATACACAGTCCCATGACATTTCATATTTTTATATATCCTAATTTATGACGATATTTATTGGCAGAAATTTTTTAGGGTTAATGAAAAACAATGCCATTGAAGTCAATGTAACATGCCATTATGTAACGTGTTAAAGTAATAATCTGAAAAGTTAACTAAAAATAGTAAAGCATGAATTTTATGTGTTTAATGTGTATGTTAAAATTACAAGTTTTATCAGGGAAAGAAAAAAGATCTCAAAGACCCTGCTTTGGAGAGAATGATTGTTGTTTCCTGTTCTTTGTCAAACCCTCTTGTGTCTCTCTTTCAGAGTAATCTCTACTTTCCTAAACAATATTGGAAATTATCTCCTCTTTAGAAAGGGAAAATTAGAATGTCAGTGAATATAAGTTGGTTTACTTATTAACTATCCTTGGTTCCAGTGATAATCCTTGAATTAATGAATAACCGATAACTCTGAATTTGTTTTAATTAATCAGGAATCTAAATCAATTATAATGTTTAAGAGTCAGCAAATCAGTGAGATTTTTAAACTCTGCCACCTTTTATAACAATCTTGAAATAAATGGGTCATTTAACACAGTCATCACACTATGGTGTAGGGCGAGACTTCTTTGCCTAATGCATTTGTTCTTTTTTAAGTAGGACCCAGTACTATCTCACCATCTCTGAAACCACAGGGTTGGCTGAGAGAGCACAGCTAAGTCATCCTAAGAGGAGTCATTAGCATTTACACTAACACTACTCCTGTATGGGTCAATGGGAGAAATGCTGACATTGTTAATTTTCTGCTGTGAGCCATATAAGAGAGTACTGCTGCCTTCTACCCTTTCTATTCCCAGTAAAACTGATTTGTTACTTTTAATTTATTTATTTTACTAATGATTATTTCTTATTGAGTTAGTATAGAATGATTCTTAGTACTTACATAATTTGGCAATAAATAATATATGGTTCTACTTTACGGGGTGAAGTCACACCCACCAGGACCACATATGGTGACAGAATGAACAAGGGTCAGCAGAATGCAGGGCAAGTGCATTAGCCCTTACACAACCTCCTAATCTGAAAGTTTTGCTTTTTCTAATCCTTTATTTACAAAGCATTGTTGAGACTTCTTTTAATATACATAGTCTGAATTCTCTACAGTGTGGCAGAATGACTGACCTAGTATGGAATAGAGACAACTAACATTAAATGCTCCTAATACTGATATCTATTAGCACTGAAATACAAATTTTCATGCCATAGGTTACGCCTTGCCAGTAAAATTTCATACTAGAGCTAGGTTTATTTTCTGCTATCATCCTAAGTGTGCTTGTTCTTAATTCCTTCTAAAACAATTCTGAAATTTTCTACTCCATCCTCATAACCTTTAAACTCTCTTCAACTTATATCAGTGAATATCTCTTTCAAGAGTACTTTCTCTTCTTGCCAGTGGTCATAGGCCCTTGACTTTTGGTCTTCCTCTATAACTCATTTATCTATGCCCCCTCCACTGTGTCATCAATAGAATGTGGTAAAATTCATTTCTAGATCCTCAGAGGAAGCAATCCAAAATTCTCCTTGTAAACAAGTTTTCATTATTTCAATTCTTTTTTGTGGTTGTCACCCAACACTAAACCATTTTCTTTTTTCTGGCTTGTGTTTGGCATATTATTCTTGTAACTGCCTTGCTTCCAGACAGAGGAGTTATTTTAAAAAACTCATGGAAGAAGGTGCTTTCTTTTGATTTGGCAGTCTCTTTCAAGTATCCCTCAAAAGATAAATAAAAATGTGTGTCTGGGACAACTGTTTTTACCTAGGGAAAAGTAGAGTTTCAAATTCACTGAAAGTTGGATTTAATTGTTCCCATTTATTTCCCTTGGACTTGCCAGATTCTTGTTTGATATCCTTGAGGAGAACTCTAATCTTTTACTTCATTTCTGTGAAAGAAATGAATACAAAAGAAGCTTCACTAAAATTCCTATAACTATTCAGAAGTTATTGATTTCTGAGAATGTTCTGAAGCCCCTATTTTTATGTTTCCCATTTATTTAACTCTGAAGTTTCTTAAATGGGGTATAACTAAAATATTTGATAGGTCCTTTAAGAGGAAGGAGATTCATTCAGAAGGACTCTCGTTTATCTGTCATATATTCAGGGCACCATTTCATAGAACTCATTCTGCAGTTTAGAGAATGGGGTGAAATTAATATTGTTTCTCTATGATAAAAGTGAATTAAGGGCGGGGATATAATATAGTCAGTAGGACGTTTGCCCTGAGAGAGCAAGGAGTTACCCCTGAATATTGCCGAAGGTGGCCCCCCAAAACAAACAAAAGATGTAAATTATCATGACTAATGCTTTTCTTTACTGATTCCCCATGCTACTCTATTCCTATAAACGCTGAACCAGAGACACAGATATTTGGGGCAGAGCTGCTACCAGCTCTCCCTGTGCTTCGCTGATCATGAGGTGTCCAGGAGGGAGGGTAAGTTCTGGCCCTGGCCCACCATCCCAATAGAGCCTCAGAGAAGCCAGAGGAACCCCTGCACCATGATGGAAGGACCGTTTTTGACATCCAGACTCCACAGCTCATCAGAGCTCCACCCAAGAGAAAAGCCAATATTAAGCCTGGCCTGTCAGAGTCCCATCCTACAGAGAAGCCTATTTCAAGCCCAGGGATGCTGAAAACCAGAGAGAGACACAGATATTCGGGGCAGAGCTACTACCTGCTTTCATAGCTATGTGGATTAAATGAGTGAAATGAGAGCCTACCTACTACCAAGAGTATTCCACCCACACAGCAGAGCCTGGCAAGCTACTCATGTTGTATTCAATATGCTGAGAACAGTAATGATGATGGACCTCTTTCCCATGACCGGAACAAATGGTTTGAGACTCTTCATGTTCCTATAGTGAGCAGAGGCCCTAGGGGCTACACTAGCATGCGACAGCAACAAATGGAGACATACTGGTGCCCACTCAAGAAAATTAATGATCAATGGGAAAACAAGTGATGCAAGTGATGTATATGTATTTATATATATAATATATATGTATATATATGTATGTATATGTATGTATAGATGTATATATGTATGTATAGATGTATATATAAACATAGATATTTGTATCTATGTATATATAGATAAAGGCATATATTGTAAGATTCAAGTGACAAAATGGCAATCAGAACCAAATGAAGATCAACTGATAAGATAGCAATCTTCATGGAATCAGAGATTGCCTTGCTCTGAAGACAACTCATGGCCCACTGTCAGTTTACACTGACTATATTTATTGTTTCTTCTATTTGTCTCCTGGCTCTACCTTAGCCCAAGAAACTTTCTTTCTCTTCTAGCTGTTTCTCAAGCAGGCAGACCCACTGAGATTCCCATAGCAAGCCCCCACTCTCTCACTTCTCCCTGTTATCAAACTATCTTCTTTAAACTCTTTATCCAAACTATCTCCAAGCACTGCCCTTAGCCCTTAGGCAAGCTCAACCAGTCCAGGGTCTCTGCTCCTGCCAGGCTGAGAACCTAGTTTCAGGTGACTCCTTTAACTGTTTTTCCCAACTGTTATCTCTCCTAATTAGGATATTATGCCACTGCTAACTCTTAAAGAAGCCTAACAGTCCACCTGGTGCCAGGAAGCTACCAGGCCTCATCCTGTACTTCTCCACATAGACCCCTACAGATAACAGGAGCCAGACCAAGCACACCAGTTCCACTAGTTTTGTTTCCCCCTTTCCTGCCCAAGACAGTTTAACAAACCAGTTCAGTCTCTCCCAGGGTGAGGCTCTACCCCAGAGGCCAGTAGAGTCCACCCAGGAGCACATCCCAATAAACTTCTATTCCTTTACCTTTATTTGTCTCTGTCTCTGTGTGCCAACTGATGTCACTGATCTATCATATATGTGTAAAATATGTATATATGTATAATAAATATATAAATATATGTATATATGTATAATGATATGTGTAATATTATAGCTATAGATATGTGTATTTATATGCATGAAGTTTTTATTTTTAATTTTGCCCTTTTACATTTTTTGATGCAGGTAAGGCAGGCAGAAGCCACAGCAACAGATTCACAATTCTCAGAAAATATTGAATAACAAAGTTGCTCAGAGTCAGAATTGGAACATAGAATATTTTATTGTAAAGTAGAAGAGAAAAGAAAATAAGTGCCCTGTCGGGAATCTGTAGGGGTCCCCAATAATATCCAGGAATGAGTTCCCTTCTGACTCATGAACCAGCATCAGAAGGACAAACCATGAGTTCAGTTCAGTTCCAAAAGCCTTTACTAATTACCAATAATAAACAAGTTCTGCTGCTACAATCCAAGGTAATGGGATTCCCCAGCTCTTGGTCAGACCTCCTACCATGCACTCAGGCCCAGGTCTCCCACCAAAATGGATGGTCCTACCTCAAGTCAGTTCCCTTATAAACTCAAAAACCATACTTCTTTCTTCAGGGAGGGTAGCTTCAACAAAGATCAATGAATCAGCTTTTAGGTGTAGATATAGGGTGTTGCCACACTTTTGTTTAAGTGTGGCAACAAAAGTGTGGCCACACACACTTTTAAACAAATGATTATGACAGGGCCTCCCTTCCCCAAGAATATCTCTTGTGTCAAAACTCTGTAGAGAGAGAGTAGGCTGTTATAAAGAAATACATCTTAGTAGATATAAATACATGGGGAGAAACATATCATAATTTCAGGCTATGGACTTCATGCAATCTAGATTGTAACCACGAGGTCCTATTTATTTATTTTCTGCACCCGAGGTAATTTTGAGTGTCTTGTTCTCTGTTTCCTGAAAGCTGCATGCTTGCTTGCCTGAGAGCAAACTTGCATGATCCCTCCTTTGAACTTAAACTGTAGTCTTAATCTAGTCAGGATAGTTGTCTCCTGGTAAATTCTAAGTGTCCTGCTCTGTGACCAGTGGGTGTTAAAAGGAGTTGTGCCCAATCTAGATAGCATTGAAATCATAGTAGAGATTATCGTATTTCAAAATTATTAATTCAGAGTCAAAATGACTCCTGTAACTGCCATACCTGCCATCAGTGTTTATACAAAAGAGATCTCATTAGCATTGACCCTGGCTTAAATACATGTGAATAGCTTAAACTGAAAGTAGCTTAAACAGTAAATATCCCAAGCCAGCTAGTCCTTGTCATTCAGCAGCTTCCTAAGTGGGAGGAACTTATTATAGGACTAAGTTAAAGATTCCTCTTTTTGTGAGGTTCTTATAGGGTCTTTAGATTACAAGAAATTCAAGGCAGACCCTTTTCAATAGAAATTGAGCTCTTGGCAAATGTTACAGAGGATGCAAGAATCTAACAGATCCTTGACTGTTTGGGAAAGAAGGCCTCTTCTTCTTTCTCCTAGCTTATTTTATAGATAGAAGCCCGCCAAAATCTCCCAGTCCAGCCCATAGTGGGTTGGGGTATCTAGAGTGAAGCCAGGCAATCGACCCTTTTGAAGTATAGACCCTTTTGAGCAAATCAATGATGAACAGGAAGACAAGTGACAAGTGATATAGCTAGACCTGCCCTTCGAGATGTTGTGGTCCCCCGGCTACATCAGCAGGTGGCAGACAGGAAACAGACTTATCAACACCCAGGGCTCTGCCCCGTGGGTCCTGGTTGGTTGATGGTCTGACATAGAAAATGATTGGGCCCCCTGGGATGACCCAGAGCCATGGTAGAGCCTGGAAAGCTACCTTGGTGTATTTGATATGCCAAAAACAGTAACAATAATGGACCTCAATTCTCAAAGAATGGAGACATTACTGGTGCCCGCTCAAGCAAATCTATGAACCACAGAAAGACAAGTGGTATAAGTAATATAGCTAGCATATCCCATACTCTGGATCCCACTAAGGTCCAAAATCCATCAGAATAATTCACTTTGGCATTACCTTTAGAATCAGAGACATGTCAATTTGCCCAGAGATACACTGGCATTTCTCTGAACTGGGAGTATTGATTACATTATGGTTGACCCAATGAAGCCAAGTACTCTTGGAATATCTACATGTATGTCCCACCTGGGGACCCATGGGAACAGAATATTGATCTGGGGCAAGTGAGATTCATGATAAAAATAGTTATGCCATATAAAATTATGAAATCAGTCCAATTCTGCTTGAACTCCCATTGTATCTGCTCTGGAGAGTCTCCAAAGGAAGGGACCAGTTCTTCACATGAACTAAGTGTAGCTGGAGGCTCAGCTTCAGTAGGCCATGTCACCTAACACTTGACTGACTGGTTGTCTTAGGTAGTTCCCATTATCTTAGTCTCCAAGTGAGGCTAAGATTTGGAGCAATTTTATGATGAACAATTATTAACTCCCCGTTTATCAGAAAAAAAAAGCAATTTGCAAGATGTCAAAAAGGCATGATGGGCCCCTCCCCCAAAACAGGACTGCTGACAGCAGCTAGTGAGGGTAAACTGAGGCTTCCTCTTTAACCATTGCTTTTGTATTTAATTGGCTTTAAAATAATACTCCTTATGCTAAATTTAATTTATCTTCTGTTGAATTCAATGAAATTTCTTTTCTCAAGTATTCTTCATTTATACATATAAAAATGGCCCTTCAAATTGATTTAATGCCAATTGGAATTCAGAGTTCCATATGACATAAAAATTGTACTAATTATGTGGGGTTATTTGAACTGACTATGTGGGCTTATTTAAAGAGAGTAATAATTTTTTTGTTTTGAGATATTCATTAATCTTAATTCTTAGTGACATTTATTCTCAATTTCTTAATTCTTAAAAAAAACGTTTGTAAAACTAAGAACTTGGTGTTTTTTTTTTTTGTTTTATTTTGAGTTTTGGGTCACACCCAGCCAGGAGTTACTCCTGGCTATGCACTCAGCAATTCCTCCTGGTGGCCCTTGGGGGAACAATATGGAATGCCAGGGATAGAATTTGGGCCGGCTTCATTGAAGGCAAATGCCATACTGCTGTGCTCTCACCCAGCCCCAAACTAATAATTCTATGAATATACACTGTATCACTGTCTTCCTATTGTTCATCGATTTGCTTGAGTAGGCAATAGTAACATCGAGGTTATGGACCTTAATGAATATGCAATTTTGAATAAATTGATGAAATAATAGAAAATAAAATCAAGTTTTAAATTTCCATTTTAGTGTCTATATGAAGCTAAATTCAGATTCTTCTACTTTTTTTTGTATCAGTCCATTTTCCAAAGTAAATTCTCTCAATCATCAATTTCTGGTTCTTGATGAAAATAGGAAAGAAATGTGTGAAGTATACAGTCTCGTTCAGGATTACAATTTTATAATTTCATTAAATAAAATTCTGTTATGATTTTTATTTGAATTTTTATATTTGGGCCAGCCATGGTAATGGTTACCCCACACAATCAGTCAAAAAGCTAATAAATGTTCAAGTTTAGTAATTCTATGAAGATATTTTGTTTTAGCATATTTTTTAAAATTAGAGATTGGAAGACTTTTCTAGATTTTATTTTATGGAAGATTTCACAAAAATGTTAAAAGCATACACCAAAAAATGATTATTCAAAAATAGCCAAAGTCAGGATTATATAGCTCTACTATAGGAACATTTTCAAGACGAGTCGTTAGTAGTTCTATGATTTGACTATAGAGAGCAGGTCTCAACAGTTATGCTTTTATAAAAAGCAAAGAATAAGAGCCATTAATAAGTGCTTACACTCTTTGCCATTTCATTATTCACAGATTTCAGAATAGATTTTGCTTTAGGCAAGAACATTTGTACAAGTTCATGTACTTCCGCCTAAAAACTGCTTATAAACAGTGGAAGTAATTGTGGGACTCATCTCTTAGTTTCTTATGTCATAAGAATCACTTCTTTGTTCTGCCTTGAATCTGATACCTAAGAAATATTTTCAGGTATTTTATCCATTAGATTCATTTCAGCAAAAAGGATAAATCTTAACAATGCTATTTTTATAATGAAAGGGAGAAGTTCTGTTATTTTTATTCCTTTAGAATAAATTAAAATTTGTATTTGTTTTCTTATGTTTATAAAATTATATATTCTTCTTGAAGTCAGCAACTTTATTTGATCATTTTGTTTAAAAGCTATATTAGGAATTATTTTACTATAAAAGCCTAAGTTATTTAGTGTAGGAGATAGTAGTGGCATAATTTTCCTTGAGAACTTTGCTGAGCTTTAATATTTCTAATTAAGTGTATCTAGAGAGTCTATTATCTAGTATTAATTACATGGAACAGTTAAGTGTTCCACACAATTCACCAAGTTAAACCACAGTTAAAGATAATTAAGAGTAGAGAATTATAAGGAAACTTATTTAGATGTCAGATCTGCTCCAACTGTGAAATTTTCATCAGCCACAGATGGGGGAAAAAGACTCGGTGCCCTATTGAATATGAAAAGATGCAAAACAAAAAAAAAAGAATCTGGGAACTAGGAGCATAAACAGGAAATAGGTCAGGTTATTTTATAGATACATGGATTTGGTTTGATCAGTGCTATCCTCTTCTGTTTACACGAACTGTTCTCTGACCCAACACTGCATAAACATTCTTGCCACTGATTGGCAGAGAGCAGTGTGCAATTATTTAGGAGAGATTGACAATGAGCCACCTATGCTTCGCTGTACTTTTTTAAGAGTCACATTGCACAAAAGTTAGTAAACAATGCACCACCTGAACTGCAATATGTAACATGAATCAAATGCTAAGGCTCCTTCTGCATTCTCCAAGTTTACATCTGGACCATCTTAGTCCTTCCTGGATGAGAGTTGGCTTCAGAGCTCTGACAATAAGTTGCTGAGTATTTTTTAATTTAAAAGAAAATTACTACTGCAAAAATAAATTAATTGTGAGTAGAATCATGTGGCATTAAAAATAACCGACTATGATCTTATAGAAGGTGTGGTCTTTATAGAACTCCTCCAGGTCCTTGTAGAATTTCTCAATTTCTTCTTCCTTGTACATGGATGTTGGTGTGTAGACAACGAAGATAGAAACTGCTGGCAGTGGGCTACATCTCTTCAAGTGTAATAATACTATTCGGTTTGTTAGGTACTCAAATGAATCAATGCTCATGGCCAGGTATGTGTTGACAAGGACACCAACAGCACTGACACTTCTTCATTATGTTCTTCTCCACTGTTGAAAACAGCATGATGTGATTGATGCCTTCTCATCTTGGTCAGAACAATGATATTGTACTTGATCTTTTGTGCTTGCACCATCAGGTCCTCGATACATGCTTCCAATGCCAGAGTACATGCATTGAAAGTACAGTCATTTTAGTCCTTCTTCGTTTTGGAGCTTAGTTTGACCCTGAGATTTTATTACCCACTCCTTGCTCATCTTTCTTAGCACTTCTGTATTTAGAACTCTTACAGGATCAAGGGATTAGACTCACTTTTACTGGTTTTGGCATATTGAATATGCGACTGAACAGCTTGCCAAGCTTCAGTGAGGCAGGAAACTCTGTAACTTGCTGGGCTCTCTGAGAGGGGTGGGTGGAATAATCTTGATAATTTACTGATGAATTGCAACATGGAGAGCTGGTAGCAGTTCTAAAAGATCATAGTCAGTGATTTTAATGCCAAGATAGATAAGCCGAAGAACTCCACATCGGGATCCATGGCCAAAAATGGAACGAACTGGGTGAGAGACTATCTGAGTACATCATGTCGACCAAGTACATTAATGGTAACTCGCAGTTCCAGAAGACCAAATCTAAATATTAGACATGGGAATCTCCTGGTGGACAGTTCCACAATGAAATTAACATCGTCATATTCAATCAACAGTTTTGCTTAACTGATGTCTCTGTTGTCCAAAATTCCAAACAGAATCGGACCACTGTCTCCTTCATGCAAAATTCTACATCATGGAACAGAGAGTAAGGGCTCAAAGGTTAAAGAACAAAACTCCAAGAATGACCACCAACTGGGAGCTCTTTGGCACTATTGCGCAACATAGGAAGGTGCCATCATTAACAACATCGATGAAGAATTCAATCAACTGGTTCAACACCTTGATGAATGTGCAAGGAACACGGAGAGAGACAAAGCCACAAAAGGACACCTGTCTTCAAAAACTCTCAAGTTCAATCACCAACGTGGAAAGCTGTGAGCCTCAGGCAACTATAAGCTAATGTCCAAGCTCTCAAAGCAGTGCAGAGAAGCAATAAAGGATGAACTCAAAGAGAGAAGAACAGCAATACTGGCCTATGCAGCTGAAGCCGGGAAAAGCATTCACAACTCCTGCCTGTCCTTCGCAAACTATAAGACGAAGATGACTGCCTTTCAATGTCCTGATGGATCTATCACATCTTTCAGAAAGGCAATGGAGAAGATATTCCATGATTTCTAATCAGATTTTTTGATAGCCACGTTCACCTACCCACAATCCAAATTCAGCAGGATGGATATGTCATTCTTAACGTTCCCCTTCTAAATCTGATGTGCCATTTCTTTGGTAAGGAAATGAAGAGCACCCTGCCTAGACAAAGTCAGACCCAAACACCTGAAGAATCTGCTGTAGGTACTCATCAATATACTGGCTCGGATCTTCACATGCTACCTCTCTGAATGCAAGGTTCCCTCCCAATGGAAAACCATCAGGACAGTTCTACTGTTCAAGAAGGGAGACATCCACAACACTGGCAACTATCGCCCAATCTGCCTGTTGTCCATCATCTACAAGTTGTTCACTCAAGTCATCATGAACAGGATTGGCAGAACATTAGATGAAGGACAACCATGTGAGCAAGCTGTGCTCCGAAAGGATTCAGCACAATTGACCATATACAGACAGTAACCTAGCTCATTGAGGTTTGTATGGAGCTCAAGTTGCCTCTCTTCCTAATGTTCATTGATCTGAAAAAAAGCCTTTGATTCTGTTGAGACTGGAGGCGGTCAGTGAAGCCCTAGCCAAACAGGGCGTTCAAACTCAATGCATCAAGATCCTTCGTGAGCTGTATTACAGATTCACCTCCAGGATCTCACCATTCTACAAGGAAGTGATCATTGATGTAAAAACAGGGATTGTTCAGGGGATACCAAAACTCTTCAGCGCCACCCTTGAGAACATCATGTGACAATTAGAATGGGAAGGAATGGGAGTGTAGGTAGACACTCAGCAACTACACCACCTCCGCTTTGCTGATGACATTGTTCTAATAACACTAAATATTAGCTAAAAGGACAAACCTCTGGCTCTGGGCACTTCAACATATTTCCTGCATTAACTTATGCCTCGAGACCTGGGCCCTACGAAAACAGGATGAGAAAGCTATTCGGGTCTCCCAAAGAGGAATCAAAAGAACTATGCTTGGAATATCACGCCTCACTCAAGTGAGAGAAAGAATCCTGAGTTCCATCCTCCATCAAAGATCAAGAATCAAAGACACTGTCTCATTTATCAAGGCATTGATAGGCTAGACATGTAATGAAACTTGGAGATGACCACTGGACTAGGGCCATTATCACCTGGATCCCATGGGATTTCAATAGATCACATGGCTGCCCACCTACAAGATGGTCAGATTTCTTCAAGACTCTGAATTAATGGTTTGAGGCTTTTGGTATTCCTGAAGCAAGCATGATGACATTGGGCTACACTGGCACTTGACTGGGACAAATGGAAACATTACAGGTGCCTGCTAGAGCAAATCAAAGAATATCAGGATGTCAAGTGATCAAGTGAACAAGAATATTGTGTGAGAAATTAGTGGTTAAGACATGAAGTCTACTTGATTTAAGGAATAAAATCCTGATAAAACTAAATAGGAACTTAGAATCAAGCCCATACATAGTGGTTCATATGAGTTAAAACATAGGCTATTGTATAAAGCTGTTTCAAAGGGACCGTCTTCTTAACAAGTGGTACTAGCCTAATTAGACACATAAATTAAAAAGATCAAGTCAAATATCAGTTATAAAGAAAACAAAAAAAATTAATACTCATAATGTAAACAGAATTTTTTACTGCAAATCATAAGTGAATAATAAATGCTAATTCTCTTTTATATTGCTTAAGGTCTTTCAGATTTTTATCTAACTCAAGTACTATATTCTTTTGACAATGCAAATGTACCTTCCGGTCTCTACTTGGGTTTATATGTATAGATTTCTTTGCAGAAAGAGGAAATTAAACAGCCACTCTGCTGTTGGAAAGAGAAACATATGTATAAATAACATGGTGTGGTAGTCATAACAATGTATCTGTCAGATCTCTGACATAAGGATCATACTTTTTTGCTACCCCAAACTCCCCTGAAATCCAGATGTTTGCATAGCAATAATGACTTCCTCTTCAGGATGACCCTTGACAACGTGTGAGCAAGGATGTGATAAAATTCCACCTATTTCTAAAAGACACAGGAGGTCTCTGACATTCAACTTTGGCTTGAAGTTTTCATCAGTGGTTTTGTTGACATTTCTTCAGAAAACGATTAATCTAAGATATTTCCCCTCAACATTCCTTCTTCGTATCATCCTCTAGAGTCCTTCCATAGCCTGTCCTGAATCCATTTTTTTAATCCTAGGCTTTTCAATAGTGCATGATTCACATGACTTATCTTGTCTTGGTATGTGCTTTTCAAGAATTTGAATGAAAACACTAGGAAATTAACTTGTATGCACACTTATATACATATCTAAGAGAAAAATGAGATAAACAAACATTCCTATTCACATTTCTGAGTCTGTGGGTCTGAGAACCAGCCGAGTAAGTGGATGAGGCAAGAGTCTTACCCACTGCACCATCTCTCAAGCTCCTATGCTTATATTCTTGATCAAAGCATTTGGGATCACAGAGCAACTTAATACAAAATAGGCATTTGCTGTCAGAGTTCAATCAAACAACAATCATTTTTATTTTTAATTCCTACTGATACTTTAAAATAAATTGGTCACAAATGCCATTTTCCTCAGGTGGATGTTATAATTATAACTTATTTGTTACTATGTATAAAATCTTTATAATTATGCTGTTCAGAGTTGTACTTTATTTCATCTAAATGTATAATTTTAAATAGAGGCAAGCTCTCTTTGAATAATTGTATGAAACAGTGAAACACTATAGCAGTTATTAATATTTGCAAGCAAATTATTTAGTGAGAAAAATTGCAGTAGATTAATTAACTTTTTTCATAAGCCACTTTTTT
Organism: Cryptotis parvus; assembly: GCA_021461705.1. NCBI lineage: Eukaryota > Metazoa > Chordata > Mammalia > Eulipotyphla > Soricidae > Cryptotis > Cryptotis parvus. The sequence goes on along the minus strand of JAJIBD010001178.1, from coordinate 53,612 downwards.
ATGGTATATAAATGGATAGGGGGATGAAGATTTATTTCTCTTATGTACTATAACTTAACACATTGAAGTAGTTTGAATTAATGATTTACCTCTCATTGCCTAGTGTCATACAGAGGAAGCATTTTTTTTTAACTTGGCTACATTTGTACTCTAAGATTGGATCCCTATTCAGTATTTCGTCCTTTTGCTTTCAAGTAACGAAACATCTCTGGTAGTTCCTTCATTATAGTTGCAGAGATAGATATTTGTGAATATGTGCTTCAACTTTCCCACTGTTAACTATTACTTCTATAACTTTATTTACTTTTGGCTTGAATTTCACTTCTTCAATTTTTGTTTTCATATCCTTGAAGCAACCAGATGCCATTGGGCTACACTGGCACATGATAGGGTCAAATGGAAATATTACTGGCACCCACTCGAGCAAATTGACAAATAATGGGATGTCAAGTGATCAAGTGATCCTTGAAGCATTTTCATTCTTTTTGACCATTTCCATCTCTAAAATCCATATTTTTGGTTGAATGTCTTGTCAGTTTATTACCAAAAAGCAAAGAAGCAAACCAGTGACATCTTTTGTTCTCTGTGTACGAAACCAAAGCCTACAATACAAATGACAGACCAATAAAAGGCTTTTCAGGCAGAGCACATCTGTTATTTACATAGTGATTTGTGGAGTAAAGCATAAAAAGATGTAATTGTGAAGTTACAATGAATAAAGATTAGTATCTACAATTTGAACCATGTTGTTGCGGAAGAGCAACAAGTTTATTGAACTAAAAATCATGTTGCTGAACAACTGAGTATATCTGAAAGATTTTACTGGTTTTATTTATTAGGCCATGAAATATCTTATCTCCCATCCATCTCAAGAGATCATTAAAATGAGTTAGGGCTTTACCATTTGAATTTTGAGAGGACACAATTGATTACACAGTATTATGCTAAACTTGATCATTCTCTCAGGTGGATATAATGTACAGTGAGGTGTTGCAGGTGTGTCTGTGGCACCCGGCTGTGTTAGCAGGTGGCAGATAGGAAACAGGCTTGTCTACACCCAGGGCTCTGCCCCCGTGGGTCCTGGATGGTTGATAGTCTGACACAGAAAAAGACTAGGGCCCCCTGGGATGAACCCAGAGCCAGGACAGAGCCTGGCAATTACCCGTGGTGTATTTGATATGCCAAAAACAGTAACAATAATGGACCTCATTTCCAATGAATGGAGACATTACTGGCACCCACTTGAGCAAATTGATGAACAATGGGAAGACAAGTGACAAGTGGCAAGTGATATAGTAACAGAAGTGAATGCAAAGTATGAAACATACATGTTAATTATGTTTCATAATATTTTAAAGAAATGTGTTCAAGAATTTAAATGCATATTTATTTTTGAGAACGTATATTCAAATTTATCAAGAGGTATCATGGTATTGCTCCAGTTTTTGAAATTTAACACTCTTGATAGAATTTCCTGTGTTACCTAATGACTGAATGACCTTGAAAAAAGTTTTAATAACCTTTCTCTTGCTCACTTTTCTACTCTATGTAGTAAAAGTATTAGGAGCACCATTTGTGGAACTATAATAAGTATTAAATTAATTTCTATAGAATATCAGATACATAGTAAATACTAAAGCATGTTAACTAACTTTATTAAAGCTGTTAGCTTATATTATATGCTAGTAAGCCTGTGTCAGTGAATGTAGATATCAAACATATCATTTGAAGCTAAGAAAATTCAGCATTTTTTTTACAGTCGTTTCTTTCACTGTATATCTTTTTCTTCAACATTTGACTTATTATCCCTTATTTAAATGTATCCAGTAACTTTTGACTGTCAGATATGGACCAGAATTTTGTAAAAATATAATGCACATAGTTGGGACATATTGTCATTAGGTTGTAGTATTATTAAATAAAATAAACATGCAAACCTTCTTATTCCTTAAATGCATATTTTAAGTAGTATGTCACTTATTTTCTAATATATTTTATAGGGGAACCATAAAACTTGATTAAGTATATTGCATTATTTTGAGTTTTATTATTTTTATCTTTTTGTGAGTTAGCACAACCTGAGGTATTTGGGGAAATCAAGCAGGGGTAGGGATTGAAGCCTCAAGAAAAGCAGTACTTCAGTCTACTGAGCCATCTCTCTGGACCTAGAGTATTTTTTTTGGGTTTCTTTTTTTATTATTATTTTTAAACATTTTATTATACCACCATGAGATATACAATTACAACGTTGTTCACGTTTGGAGGTTTCGGTCACACAGTGTTCCAGCACCCGCCCTCCACCGGTGCCCATCACCCACCACCCATGTCCCCAATTCCCTCCCCCCCCATGTCCTGCCTAAATAGCAGGTTCTTTATCTCCTCTCTCTCTCCCCTCTCTCTCTTCCTTCTCCTAAACATTGTGGGTTGCACTACATACACTTAGAAGCCATCATTTGCATTTTTTTTGCCTGTATTTAATGCTCAGTTTTATGTTGGTATCAGACCTTTGGACATTTATTGATGCATGTTCCCTTCTCTATCTTACCTAACCTCTGACTCCCACGCTTTGTGGTAATTTCCACTTTTGGTAAAATCACCTGGTATATTTATGTCATGCAAATAAATGCAGTCATTCTATGTCTCTCTCTTTCCTTCTGACTAATTTCCCTCAACATGATTCTTTCCATGTCCATCCATTTATAGGCAAATTTCATAACTTCATTTTTCCTGACAGCTGCATAGTATTCCATTGTGTAGATGTACCACAGTTTCTTTATTCAGTCATCATTTCTGGGGCATACTGGTTGTTTCCAGGTTCTGGCTATTGTGAATAGTGCTGCTATGAAGATAAAAGTGCGGGATTGTGTTTCCGCTGTGTGTTTTTGGCTTCCCAGGGTATATTCCCAGGAGTGGTATGGCTGGGTCAAAGGGGAGCTCAATTTCTAGTCTTTGGAGGAATTTTCATATTGTTTTCCAGAAAGATTGTACAAGTCGACATTCCCACCAACAATGTAGGAGAGTCCCCTTTTCCCCGCATCCACGCCAGCACTTGTCGCTTCTACCCTTTTGGATATGGGCCAGTCTCTGTGGTGTGAGGTGATATCTCATTGTTGTTTTGATTTGAATCTCTCTTATGATTAGTAATGATGAGCATTTTTTCATATGCCTTTTGGCCATTCGGATTTCTTCCCTTGTCAAAGTTTCTGTTCATCTCTTCTCCCCATTTTCTAATGGGGTTGGCTGTTTTTTCTTATATAGCCGTACCAGTGCCTGATATATCCTGGATATTAACCTCTTATCAGATGGGTATTGGGTGAATATTCTTTCCCATTCTGTGGACTGTCTTTCTATCTTGGTCACTGTTTCTTTCGAGGTGGAGAAGCTCTTCAGTTTCATGTAGTCCCATATGTTTATATTTTCTTCTAGTTGCTTTGTTAATGGTGTTTCACCTTTGAAGATGTCTTTAACTTCAATGTGGTGGAGGATTTTCCTATATTTTCTTCAACGTACTTTATGGAATCAGATCTGATATTGAGATCTTTAATCCATTTTGATCTGATTTTTTGTGCAAGGTGTTAGACACAGGTCCAAATTCATTTTTTTGCATGTAGCTGTCCAGTTTTCCAAGCATTACTTGTTGAAGAGGCTTTCCTTACTCCAGTTTGGACTCTTTGCACCTTTCTCAAAGATTAACTGATCATGTCTTTGAGGGTGGGTGTCAGGATACTCAACTCTATTCCATAGGTCTGGACCTAGATTTTATTTCTTTTTTCAAATACCTTCCTAGTTAATAAAATTTTTAAAAAATAAAGAAAAAAACATGTTTCTTACTGAGCATTTTATTATTAGATTTATGTTTATATGTTTGATTCATGCAAAATTTGTTTTGATTTAAATTGTGAGTTTGGGCTGGAGTGATAGTACAGCAGGTAGGGAGTTTGCCTTGCACACAGCCAACCTGGGTTCTGTCCCGGCACCCCATATGTTCCCCAAGCACTTCCAGGAATAATTCCTGAGTGCAGAGCCAGGAGTAATCCCTGAGCATTGCTGGGTATGACACAAAAAAAGCAAATGGTTAAAAAAATAAATAAATAAATAAATAAATAAAAATTAATTGTGAAGTTTGTATTTAGCTTGTTTTACCATAGGTAGTTATCTATGGCCATGTTACTAAAAATTCAACAGTTTTCTCCTTTTGAAATGCTAGGATTATTTTTATCTTTGGCTAGAGCACTCAAAGAATGATAACAATCTCTGATAGGAAAACATTGGGTGGGGCTGGCTCCAACTGATCAGAAAACTACAGAGTGTACTAAGCATATGGCAGTCTCCAATACTAATAGATGTGGTCCCTAAAACCTCCCAGTGTGCCACTCTACTGAATAAATGAGAACATGAGAAAGAACAATGTATTTTTGGAAAAACTAGTACAAACGAATTATTTCAGCAAGTAGAATGTCAAAGATACTATTAATCATCCATATGAAATCACAAGTAGGCAATGGACATTCAACTTTAATATAGGGCTGTGGGACCCTTTAGCATATGAAAAGCTTCCAAAATAATTTGTAAAATGAGATCTCTAGGAATTAAGTGCAGTTAGAGTAGGGTAATATTCTGAAAAAATTTCCTGGGGGCATTCAAAGGACTAAGGATGTTCACTCAATTTTATAGCCCTTAATTACATGTAGTTATGAAGTACTTGCAATTAGTCTAGTCTAGATATACTCAAAGTTCAAAAAATACACTGTGGTCAGAGAGTGTGGTCAGGTACAGTACAGTCTTTGAGTTACATACAACTAAAATGGGTTTAATCTCTGATACCACGAATGGTTCCCTGCATTCCACGAGGAATAAGCCCTAAATGTTGCCAGAAAATGACTCTGAATTAAAAATACATAAAATTACTCAGATTATTAGATATCAAAAGACTTAGTACAGGAAAGGTATACACATATACTTGTTCATCTGTTTTTATTAAGTCACTTTGATAGTCTAATTAGAAGATAAGATTGTGGAAGAACTGAAAAAAATGAGAAAACAGAAAAGAAAGAATGGAACTGACTGAAAGTGACTTGAAGGTTACAAGAAGGCATAGAATTCTGGTGAGATAATCCACAGCAGGAAATACAGAGACAAGGTCACCCTATAATGAAAGAAAACAGCCTGATGCAGACATTAGTCCATGTTAGAGTCAGCAACTGGAGTTCAACTTTTCATTTAAGTTTTTTTCAAGGAGGCATAAAATTAGATATTTTGCTAAGTATAAAGAGAAAGGGAGGTTTGATAGAAGCTTAAAAAACTACCAGAAGCTTAGCTTAGACATTAGCAGACAAAATAACGTTAAGTAGAAAGATTGAAATGAAGGTTCAGTCCAGTTTTAAGTGCTTACACTGTAGTAAGGTTCTCCGAAGTCTCTTACAAACCCCATACCCCAGGAGCAGGGGGTAAAAAATTGTCATAGATTTGAATAAAGCTGGAGATTTCAGGGACAGCCACTAAAAGGCTAAAGAGAATTTTTGTTTTAAACTATTAGGAATAAAGTAGTTCCTTTAGTGGTTATATTTTTATTCTTTGTAGACAAGGATGGTAAAAGTAGTAAACACTAATAAACTGGAAAAATTAAAAGACTAAGGACTGAATTAATTATGGTGAAGTATAAGAATTACATGTATTTGGCTGTTCAGATGAACAAAATATGTCCTTTTTAAGTCTTTATTTACCATTCCTAGTTTACATATCTCAAAGCATAGCAATGTCCTTGGTGAAGATAGGAAAAAGATTCTCTTGTTATGTAAATGTGGTTACTTTTTAAGCAAATAAGGAATATCCCCAGGTAAATCAACTCTATGATTAGAGGGTGGGAACTTCCATTACTCATCTGGACCTTTGGGAGGAAAGAGTAACTGTAGATAAAGTTCATTTACCTAAGACCAGTGATTTAATCAATCATGCTAATATATGAAGCCTCCATAAAAATGTAAAATGAGGGATTATTGTACATTTCCATGCTGGCAAACATGTGGAGCTTCTGAGAGAAGAGCACATTTAGAAAGGGTAGGAAAGCTCTATAGCTCTATGCAGCTCTTAAATCTGGATGTTTCTGAGCAATGTTTGTGGTAAAATGATTTAGTGAGTGAAAGATTTCCTAAATTCAGAGATTTGCTCAAGGAAATCACATTATTAAGACATATGTGTGCCCCATTCTTACATCTATTAAATATGATGTGATTCCTGGTACATCAGTACATCAACTCTTAAGATGGCATAGAGCCATGACTCCTGGGTCATGGCTGGTGAATGGGATTGTGTTGGCTGTGTTGGCATCTGAGTAGTATGTGGGCTGTACCACTGAGTCCTTGGAGGGAAGACAGATGGGGTCATCCCTGGGTCCAAGAAGTCTGGAGTGTGGCGCAGCAACCAGTGTACCTGAATTTGTTGATTTCTGAAACTGTAATGGGATGGGTTGAGACCGGCTAATCTTCTCCACCCCCACACACACACACCATGCTTCATGTTCAGCTTGGCTTGGGAAGGTCTGGTATTATTTCTGCTGTTTGTCCGTTTCTTTGGAGATTCACCCATGAGTCCAGGACCATGGCTTGTGAATGGGATTGTATTGGCTGTTGGAAGCTGAGCAGTCATGGGCACAAACACTGGGTGAATGAGCTTCTTAGATGCCCTTTTTGAGAGACAGTACTGGGTTGTAAACTGGTCAGATGCAGGTGAGTAATTTGGTATATCAGGATGCCTGAGGGCACAGTCTAGCTGTTGGTGCATTTACCCTGCCTGCTTATGTTGACCTAATGGCAGATCAATTGCAGCACCTTCAGGGGACCAGCTGGTTACATTTAAAGGTGGTCTAACTGCACCAGGATATTCATGGAGCATTTGCATTTACTCACTCAGATCGTTCTTGTCATTGCCCGCTGTTCAGGGCTCTATGGGGGTCATTTCACCTCCACTCTGCCCCAGTGCATGCAGCCGCACTCCATTGCTATTTTGATGCTTCCACCTCAAAATCTCCCCCTTTTCATTTCTGATTCAGGTTTTTTAGAGTTCTCTCTCTCTCATTTTCTCTGTGAGTCTTCTCTGTGGTTTGTCAATGTTTGTTTTTCAATGAACTAGCAGTTGATTACATTGATCTTTTGTATTGTTTTTTGAGATTCCAGCTAGTTGATTTGTCTGCTTAGTTTTGTATTTCCTTCCTCCTGTTTGATTTGAGCTCCTTTTGTTAGTCATTTTCTAAGATCTTAAACTGTGAAATCAAATTATTTATGTGTTATTTATGTGGTTCCTTTCTTCCTTCCTGATAAACGCTTGTAGACTAAAAACTTTCTTCTTTATACTGCTTTAGCTGTGTCCCTTAAGTTCTGATAGTTCATGTCCTCATTCTCATTTTTTCCAGGAATCTTTTGATTTATTCTTTGATTTCCTCTATGACACACTGATTATATTGAACTGTTTAATTATGGGTGTTTGATTTGCTTCTTCATTTTTGAGTGTGTTTGACTTATATTTTCAGTACTTCAGGATCTGAGAGGATAGTTGATACAATTTCTATCTTCTTAATTGTATTGAGGTATGTTTTGTAACCCAGCAAGTGGTGTATCTTGGAGAATGTTCCATGTGCACTGGGAAAATGTATATTCAGCATTTAGGGGATAAGATATATATATATATATATATATAGGGGATCATATATATATGAGCATTTAGGGGATCATATATATATATATATATGAGAGAGTACATATATACATGGGCATATATATGTATACATATATAAATACATATATTTGTATATATATTCCCTCTCTATTCCATTTCTTCCGTCAAAGTCTGTATTTTCTTGCTGAGTGAGTTTAGTCTTGTTCTATCAAGAGGTAACGAGGAGATGTTGAAGTCTCCAACTGTAATTGTGCTGCTACCAATGTCCTTCTTAAAGTCTATTAGTTGTTTCAAGAATTTAGCTGGCCCTCATTGGGTGTGTATATGCTTAGGAGAATAATATCTTCCTGAAATATATATCCCTTATAATTAAGAAATGGCCTTCTGAAAACTTAGGAATTGAACCTAAAGGCATCTTCAAAGGCGAAGCACCACTAACAAAGCAATTGGAAGCAAAGATAAAGATACGGGACTACATGAAACTAAAAAAGCCTCTGCACCTCAAAAGAAACAGTGAATAAGATACAAAGACAGTCCACAGAATAGGAAAGAATATTCACCCAATACCCATCTGATAAGGTGTTAATATCCAGATTATATCAGGAACTGATAGAAATTTACAAGAAGAAAACAGCCAACCCCATCCAAAAATGTGGAGAAGAAATTAATAGAAACTTCCAAAAAGAAAAAAATTTGAATGACCAAAAGGCATATAAAAAAAAATGCTTGATCAGGGATATGCAAATCAAAACAACAATCAGATATCATTTCACACAACAGAGACTGGCTTATATCCGAAAGAGCAAGAACAACTTGTGCTGGGGTGGATGCAGAGAGAAAAGAGACTCTTAACCACTGTTGGTGGGAATGTTGACTGGTACAGCTGTTATGGAAAACAATATGGGATTCCCCCAAAAATTAGAAATTGAGCTCCCCATTTGACCCAGCCATACCACTCCTGGGAATATATCCTGGGAAGCCAAAAGCACACAACAGAACCACCATATGCACTTATGTTCATAGCAGCACTATTCATAATACCCAGAATCTGGAAACAACCAGAGTACCCGAGAACAGATGACTGGATAAACTATGGTAAAACTACACAATGGAATATATGCAGCTGTTAGGAAAAACAAAGTTGTGAAATTTGCTTATAAATGGATGGATGTGAGAGGATCATGCTGAATGAAATTAGCGAGAGGGAAAAGAACAGATATAGAATGACGGCATTTATTTGCGGTATATAATATATCACTGTCTTCCCCGTTCATCATCGATTTGATCTAGCGGGCACCAGTAACATCTCCATATGTCCTGTCTCATGCTAGTAGAGCCAAAGGGCATCTGCTTGCTCCAGGAGCATAAAGAGCCTCAAACCATTCCATCAGGTCATGGGAATGAGGTATATAATTGTTACTGGTATTTGGCATATCAAATACAACACGGGGTAGCTTGCCAGGCTCTGCCATGTGGGATATATTCAGACTTATGCCCGGGGGCCCTTTTTTTTTGGGATTTTTTGGCACAGAAAGACAGTGATATATAGATATGTATATATATATATGTGTATATATATATATATATATATATATATAGTGATACCAATATCCAAGGCCAGGCAAAATATGGATCAGGAGACTTTGTCAGTGGGAGGAATTAAACAAAAGTGTGTGGGAGTCAGAGTTTGGTAAGACAGAGAGAAGGGAACAGTGTGCTAATAATCATAGGAAATGTTAATATCTGCCTAGAACTGAGCATTGACTGTAGGCAAAGGGATATACATGCTAACCTCTAAATGTTTTTATTGCAAGCCACATTGAGGAAGAGAAGAGAGAGAGAGAGAGAGAGAGAGAGAGAGAGAGAGAGAGAAAGAGGTTTAGTGCCTGCTATAGAGTTAGGTTGGGGGAGGGGGGAGGGAATTGGGGACATTGGTGGTGGTATATGGGGACTGGTGGAGGGATGGGTGCTGGAACACTGTATAACTGAAACCCAAACATGGACATCTTTATAATTGTATACTCATGGTGGTGTAATTTTTTTTTCTTTTTGGGGGGCACACCTGGCAATGCTCAGGGTTTCTCCTGGCTCTGCTCAGGATTACCCTGGCGGTGCTCGGGGAACCATATGGGATGCCAGTGATCGAACCCAGGCTGGCATGGGCCGGCCGTGTGCAAGGCAAACGCCCTTCACGTTGGGCTATCGCTCCAGCCCGTAATAAAAATATTAAAAAAAAAAAAAAACAGAAATGGCCTTTCTCTGTCCTTTCTAACACTTGAGAGGTTAACCTGTCCCCCTCTGGCTTTGGGTGTATGGCCCTGGATGGCAACATGAGATGACAACCCCAGTGCCCTGTTGTGCCTGCTATAACCAGGGTTTTGGCCTTGATTCTGGCCCAGGGTTTGCAGTTCTTACTCTATTGCCGTTGTGCTAACACAGTCCAAATGATTTAGACAGTTACTGGAGTTTGTGGTCCAATGGAAACCAACCATAGCTATTCAGCGAGTTGATCGTTACAGCTATGGAGAGGAACTTCTATGTTTACCAATACCACCAGTTTGGTGGCGGCTGCTCTGCACGCAGCCAAGTGTGGGTCTTGCCTCTGGAATGTCTCTGCTTGCTGGGGCGGTGCGTTTCAGTTACTTTTTGGGGGAAGAGCTTCCCAGCCTTCTCCTGGAAACAACTGCACCCTGTGTGTCAGCTGCCAGTTTCTTTAAATATGTATTTGGAGGGAGGGGGTATCGAGGAGAGAGGAAGGAAGTGCGAACCCGTGAGCGCTCAGAGGCTTTCTCCAGGCAGGGCTCAGGCGGGAGCCCGGGACGGGGTGCAAACCTTAGCTATTGCCCCATCTCTGCAGTCCCCCCAGTCTCTGACAAGGTGAGTACAGGCACGAAGCTGAACCTTTTAGCGTCCTTTGTGCTCGTCTCCACACTTAAAGGTGAAGTGTGGTTTGCCATATTTGGCGCCTTTCCCTTGCTTCTGAGGGAGTGTGACTACAAGTGACTACAAGATTGTGACTGTGACTACAAGCCTGCCTGAGGGTGGAGCCAGAACCGAGCCTGTGTGGGCGGCCCAGAATGTGAGCCTGCTCATGGTCGCAGTTCCTGGTCTCTGGCACCACACTGGGCCGTGCTCACATCTGAAATGGCTTCTTCCAGCCAGGGCCCCGTCTTCATTCATACCTTTTGTTAGGTTTAACAAGTCCTAAGACCATCCAATTTTAAATTAAAAAAAACAAAACAAATCTTAGACAAGCTGAGTACTCATAAACCTATCAGGTGGGTTTGGGTCAGACCACCTCTGCTCTGTTGGGCAGCTTTGTTGGGCGTGAATCACATCTATTAATGTGCAGTTAATGGCTGCAATGGCTTGTATTGTTCTCCACAAGTCCTGATTCTTGTTTAACATAAAAACTCAGTGAGTCTGTATGGAATTGATACTCTGTAAATCCTTTGCATTCAGCACCCTCCTGCCCTGGGCTGCTATTTTCTGTCCATTTTCAGTTTGCTGGACTTGCTGATCCCTCTTCTCTTTCTGTCCTGCTCTCTTTCCTAGTCCAAGGGAAGCACTCCTTACCTCTGGACTTGTCCACTATTCTCCCTGCCATGGAGCTGATTCTCAGTGTGGTGATGGCTGCTGTGGCCAGTGAGTTTTCTCAGCAGTGGTCCTTGACCCGTGCTGTACTTGATTAAGGTTTTACACGAGTTCTATGTTGAAGGAACGGTGTGAGGCTCTTCATATTCCTGAAGCAACCAGATGCCATTGGGCTACATTGGCACGTGATAGGGTCCAATGAAAATGTTACTGGTGCCCGCTCGAGCAAATCGATGAATAACGGGATTCAAGTGATCAAGTGAAGTGAAGTGATCTATGTTTATATCACAGAAACACACAGAATTGTTCCTTTCTTATTCATCTTATTCCTGCCCCTCAATTTCAGTCTTAAAGGGGAACTTTTTAAAAAAAAAGTATTTTATTATACCACTATGAGATATACAATTACAAAGATATACAATTAAAAAGTTCATATTTGGGTTTTGGTCATACAGTGTTCCAGCACCCATCCCTCCACCAGTGCTCATCTCCCACCACCAACGTCCCAGGTTCCCTCCCTCCTCCCCCAGCCTGCCTCCATGGCAGGTTCTTTATTACTTTCCCTTTCTCTCTCTTTCTCTTTCCTTCTAAAGGGGAACTTTTGTTGTTCCTTTATTTTGAGTTTTTGGAGAGATCACACCCAGCTGTGCTCAGGACTTTCTCCTGGTGATGACCTTCTGGGAACCATTTTGGTGCTGGGGTGAAAGGCAAGTGCCTTATCACTTAAACTATTCTCCAGTTTCTCCAGGGTTTTTTTTTTTCTTTTATTTCTTTCTGGACTTTGTGGTCACACCCAGCAGTTGTCAGAGTTTACTGCTGGCTCTCTGCTTAGGAAATTAATCCTGGTGGAGCTCAGGGGACCATATGAGTATCTGAAACAGAATCTGACTCAGCAAGGCAAAGTGCCCTGTTGTCTGTATAGACCTAGCCCCGAAGGAATTCATTTCTTAAAAGAAGGCATAACAATGATCTCCAGCCCAAAAAAGATTTTTTAAAAGGATGATTGCCCATGCTAAACTTTTTACAAATATTGCCGGTTTATAAGATATACTGCAATATTGGACACAGATACATGGGGCAGAATTGCTGCAGGCTCTCCCTGCGCTCAGCTGTTCATGAGGTATCCGGAAGGGAAAGCAGGTTATTGCCCTGGCCTGCTATCCCAATAGAGCCTCTCAAGAAGCCAGAGGAACCCCCCATAGCATGAGGGCAGCTATTTTCAACATCTGGAGTCCACAGCTTGTCAGAGCTCCACCCAAGAGAAAAGCCGATCTCTTCCCATTGTGATTCATCAGTAAATGCACGAGATGAGAGCCTACTACTGAGAGTGTACCACCCACACAGCAGAGCGTGGCAAGCTACCTGTGTCGTATTTGATATGCCTAAAACCAGTAACAATCATAGACTCATGTAGACTCAATTATAGCTTATTCCCATGAACTGAATGAATGGCTTGAGGCTCCCTGTGTTCCTGGAGTGAGCAGATGCTTGCTTTGGGCTATGCTAGCATGCGAGAAAAACACATTGAGATGTTACTGGTGCCCACTTGAGCAAATCAAGTGATACAAGCGAATCAATGTTGAGGGATACTAGAATGGCCGTTCTGGCCTTTTTTGGAGTATTTGTTTGTGTGAAGAATTTTTATCCATTCCTTTGATCTTGATTAGTTTGCTATGACTGATCAAATGCATTTATTTTAGGGAGCAGAATGTTGGATTAAATATTTTAATCTCTTTTGCCACTCTGTGTCTCTTTTTTTTTGGAATAAATACTTTTTTTGTATTTAACATTTTATTAACACCGTGAGATCACTTGACCTTGAATCCGTTATTCATCGATTTGCTCGAGCGGGCGCCAGTAACATTTCCATTGGACCCTAACGTCAATGTAGCCCAATGGCATCTAGTTGATTCAGGAATATGAAGAGCCCAAACCGTCCTTCAGGGTCAACAGGAAGTCTGACCATTGTAGGGGGCGGCCACGTGATCTTTGACATCCCGGGAAGTAACGGAGGCGGTTCCAAATCCATTAGCTGTTTTGTGTCTTGGAACGAGGGTCTGATTCGGAATAGCGACGGAGGTCAGAACTCCGACTGAGTGAGACGTGATTTCAAGCTGGATGCCTGGGAGACCGTTCATTGAGGGCCCCGGTTTGGGCGGTTTCGGGGTGGTGGAGTCGGAGAGGCCGGGCCAGAGGTTTTTTTTTAGCTATTTCGATGTTTGAAGGCATTCCAGCCGCTTCTGGTTTTAGGGTCGTTCACATGTTGACTCGCCCAGGTGAGATGTTTGTTCCAGAGAGAATGGGGCTGGATCTAGTCATTTCTCTGAACAAGTTTTCTTCAGATTTGTAGATATTAGGAGTGTTTGTGTTGCGTGTGGGGGTGGGGGCGAAGTGGTGAAGTTTTGGTGAGATTTTATATCACCGTGAGATATCAAGGGGGCGGTCACAAGGTTCCAGCCCCCGCCCCCAATGCCCAATGTCCCACACCCGTAAAGGCGGTTTATTCTCTCCTCCCAGTGGTTGCATATCTTAGGCATTGCATTTTTTTGTCTGTATTTAAAGTTCTATTAGTATCAGAACTTTAGACATTCCATGTTCTTTCATCTAAACCAACCTGACTCCCACACTTATGTAAGCACTATATATTTATGTCATGCAAAAGCATTTTTTTCACTAATTTCACCAACATATTCTTTCCATATCCATCCATTATAGCAAAATTTCTACTTCATTTTTCTGACAGTGCATAGTATTCATGTGTAAGTACCACAGTTTCTTATCCAGTCCAGTTCCGGAAACTGGTTGTTTCAGGTTTTGGCTATGTGAACAGTGAAAAGTGCGGTTGTGTTTCGGTTGGCTTCCAGGGTATTTCCAGAGCGTATGGGTCAAAGGGAGCTCAATTTCTAGTCTTGGAGGAATGTCCATTTGCTTCCAGAAAGGTGTACAAGTGACATTCCACAACAGTGTATGAGAGTCCCCTTTCCCAAACACTGTTGCTTCTTTTAACTGGTGCATTTAGACCATTGACATTGAGAAAGATTATTGTCATGGGCTTTTATGTTGTGGAGGTTTATCTTGTTTTACAATAGCCCCTTCAGTCCTTCATTTAAAGTTGGTTTTGAGAGTATTAAGTTTTCGAGCCTTCCTCTTTGGTGTTGCTGTGTGACTTTTGCAGGACCTCACTGTACTTTTTAGATTTGGATTGTATTGATTCTTGTGTTTGGCTTGTGTGTGTGTGTGTGTGTGTGTGTGTGTTTGAGTTTTAGGGTTATGTTGAATGGACTATTGCCCTAATGTTCTTGTACATAGACTGCCCTTGTGAGAATCTAGTATACTAGCACAAATTGTGAGTCCAGAGCAGCGTGGAAGGGAAGATTAAGTTGTGGCAGTGTGATTAACTAGCCCCATCCCCACTGCAGTTCTACCTGAGCTGGAGGGTACATGCTTTGGCACAGGTCATGAGGTCACAGGTTCAGTATCTTTCCTGGATTTTACACTGCTAAGAAACATAGATGTACCCTCTCACATAGGCACTATCCTATTCTTACAATTTTTGAAATAATCACTACTATATGGAGGAAAGGAAAAACTTTTTTTTTTTCAGAAGTACGGTTTAGGGCTGATTTGGAGAAAAATCAAAGAGAGGGGAATGAAAATCTAATAGCTGCTTCCCCTCAATCACCAGTATGATTTCCAATTTACATACCATTTGACAGATGGTCAATTTATAATAAAAGAAAAATTTATGAGGCTGGAGTGATAGTACAGTGGGGAGGGTCATACACATGGTAGACCTGGGTTTGATTCGGGCAACCTATATGGTCTCCTTAACATTCACCAGAAGTAATTCCTGAGTGCAGAACCAGGAGTAACCCCTGAGCATCACTGGGTGTGACCCAAAAAAAAAAAATAGAAAAGAAAAATTTACATTGTTCAGTAATTTTAGGAATTACATTGCCCTGGGGGCCTTTCCTCTCTATCTGCCTGCATCACAAGCTTAACTCAGAACCTCTGCAAATTTGTCTTCTCTGTGCTGAATTTTATGAGTTTTAATTCTAGACTGTTAACAATTTAATAATATGCTTATATAAGATGTACTTTATGCTAAGCTTTGTTGAATGGGCTTTGCAAATATGAATTTATTCAATTATAATAGGTCTTTCTTAAAATACTCATTTTATAGATGAAAAATGGATATAAAATAATTTACCTGATGTTGTAGTAAGTTGAGAAGCAGAATACAAAATATCAGCAGCTTGGAATGAATAGTGGCCATTAACTCTCATGGTATTTACTTATGATACTTATATATAATAATGAGTAAATTATTATAAGCAAAAAAGCGTGTTTCATTTCTAACAACATTGATGATTCCATAATGTGTTTCTTAAATAAATAGCACTATGTTTCTTTATTGCAGGTTGATATTCTATCACTAGAACGCTCACCATGCTTTTTTCTATTTTACATTAATGTAACAAGTGATTTTGATGCATGAATTTATTTCAAGCTGTAAATATAATAATGTTAGAAACCATTTTTTCTAACAATTCTTAATCTGCCTTAGCCAGCAGATACATTAAAATGTAAAAATATACAGTGCTTGGTATAGGTTTTAAAGACAGGCTGTAATGTATTATAAGTCAGTATCTACCAGAGTAAAACAAAGTAAAATGAAAAATTTAAAAAGAAATCTCTTCTAAATAACATAAACACTCCAGGAAGATTGCTCCTTTTGGTTAAGAGATATGCCATTGAAAACTGTATAAATGTGCTGTAATCATTATGACTCATGGGAAAGATAGCATTTAAATCTCAAAAAAGAATTATGCTTTGCAAAGGAATTTTCTTAAGATTATTTGTATTCATTTCTAAATAATATAAAGCTTAAGAGTAAGCATTGCATTCACCATTTGTATTAGAAATAAACATACAATCTTGCACAGTTCATACTAAATCTATTTCTTCATTTGTGGGGGTGAATCGTGCCTTCTTTGAACTTGTCTTCAAAGACGGTGTTGCTTTTCTCCTTTGTGGGAATTTCTGCACTTTGGCTGATGATAGAACTTCACCATTTGCTTTCATCCTCATTATCGTATTCATTGTTCTCCTTAGTTGGGTGCTTCTTGAATGACATTCTTGTCCTGTGGAGAGCTGCAGGACTCCATCAGATTTGTTCAAGCACTTAAATCTAATTAATGAAATTCTAACTATTCTTTAACCATGACCTGGTAAATTAAAGTGTTAAAGTTATTAAAGATTGAGAGAATATTTTTAATGTTCGTAACTAAAGATTACAAGGTCTCAGGTACTCTATCTACTGAGAAACAAAGAGTGCTATATCTCACCTAGATGAGCCACTCATTCACACTATCTATTGTTCAGAAGAATTCACTATCAGTGAGAAAGCTACTATTAGGGTAGTATTAGCTATTAAATATTGCACTTTTAAAAATGAATTGGAAAATGGAAAAAAAGTAAAAGCCCTGGACAATAATAGTAATTAACCAAAGAAGAGTAATCAGTATTCTTGAGATCATCAGCTTTATTTGGTTATATTAAATTTATCACTATTAGGCATTCAGAAGTCTGGCAATGGATGCAGCCAAGATACTTACTGGAAGACCATTTGACACATCACAAAACTGGGAAGAATTGTCAACAATCGTTAAAAGTTGGATACAAAATGATGAAGGCTAAGCCCAAAGGTCCAAAGCCTCTTTCGGTTAATATAATGCTATTAGCATTACCAACAGAATTATTTACAATAAATCAATCTCTGGGCTCTTTGAAAATAATGAAAGAAACTGCAAGAAAAATTAACCTTTTCAGTGTACTTGTCTTCATTGCATGTTACAACAAGAAGGAGTGTGGACTTATACTTGTAAATAGGAAGAAATCTACTTTGCCATAGGAAGATTTCTTCTACCTACCAGAACTGGTGTCTTCTGCTTATATAGGTCTGTGAGCTTTGTAAGAGACCATCCATATTCTGAATAATAAATATTCAATTTAATTTCTGAAAAGTAATGTAAGGAGCTAATTATCCTTTTTTTTTTACAAATTTTCTGAAGGTATAACTTTTAATTAAACATATCAGCCAGGCGCTGCAGCGATAGCCCAGCGGGTAGGGCGTTTGCCTCTCACGTGGCCTGATATGCCGGCCCCTCGTTCGATCCCCAGCATCCCATATGATCCCCTGAGCACCACCAGAAGTAATTCCTGAGTGCAGAGCCAGGAAAACCCAAACCCCTGAGCATCGCCGGGTGCGAAAAAAAAAAAAAAAAATCAAGCCAGAGGTCAAGGGCTCTGTGTTGTGTGTGTGTGTGTGTGTGTGTGTGCATGTGTGTGTGTGTGCGTGCGTGTGTGCATTTAAAAGGTCAGTAGTCTGGACAGTCAAGTTAAAAAATATCGTCTATGATTTCTCACTATCTAATATGTTTTGGAACTGCATTGTAGGCGAACACTGGGTTCCCCAACAAAATCTTGCATCAGGAACAGGAATCTCGCTGGGGCTTCCACTTTTCAGAGGGCCCAGTATTCTGGGTCCCTCACAAAATCAGGGAGCAGAACAGGAGATCTCTTTCTGCCCCAGGGCATCAGTGGCTGGCAGACAGATAAAGACTCGAGAATCCAGAAAAGTTTCAAAAGGCTTTACTCACACTTTTTCTGGTATACAATAGGAAAACCCCAGACTTTAGGTTCCTGGCTAGGGCCCTGACCACATGTAGTTTTAGAATCCTAGACCAAGATGACTGCTACCACTTGCTAAGGCCCAACAGGGAAGAGAACAGAGAGAAGGAGAGAGGAGGCAGAGAGCAGGCAGGGAAGAGGAAGAGAGGAGAAAAAACGGAAAATAGAGCAGGTTACTGTTTTTTTTTATCTTTTCAGCCCTGACCAGCCCACATAAACAGATAGCAGTTAGGGTCAATTTCCCTCAGGTATGCTTTCTCCAGGACCTCACCTAGTCCCATTCAAATATTAATATTCCCCAGCCAAGGTCTGTCCTTACAGTTTCCCTCCGGGCCCTATACAGAGTGGGGTAAGGGCATGTATCTGTACCAATGGATATTCTACAGCCAGGTATATATTTCTCCAAGTCTTAACAAGACTATTGTCATTACTACATAGTTTCTTGCAAGACACCTAAAAGTCTAGGCCTCTGCATCTGCCCTGGATTGCCTCCTGCAGGTCACTTCATAGATAGGGGGGTAGTCTGAATGTGGCAGTCTTATCTGACCATGCATTCTGTACTGGCTGGTATAAATATTCTCTCATGCTACAACAATCATCGTGGGACTAGCTAGATCTTACCAGCATATTTGCCTGGCCACGTTGGATCTCTAAGTAATTAGACCAGAGAAAAATGCTGTTTACCTCCAAGCAAGCAAGCATGGCTCCCTGATAGCTCAAAGGCAACTAAAATACAAAACTACTGTGAAGTAGACGAGACTCTTGTGAAGGCTTGGAGAAATATTTAGCTGGCGTTAGTATTAGTCTTTGGTACAGAGACATGCCATCTCAGAAACCCCCTTCTCTACCCTATAAAGGCAATTCCAGGCAGATCTTGGCTCAAGACATTAGGTGAGGTGCTGGGAGAAATTACCTGAGGGCATTTGATCCTTCCTGCCAGGGGAAGTTACATTTAGCTTATAGATTCTCCCAGCTCTGCTAGGAGGCTTTTAATTAGCTCTGGGTTCTTGTAAAGAGCCAGATGTTCTCCTGAAGTTGCTACGTTTCTATAGAGCTATTTTCCTGTTTTCATCTCTAGATAGCCTAGTCCAGAATGGGCTGGGCAGGGATTTTGGGGGGGATTCTTAGCTAAGGAGAAAGCTGCAAGGAGAAAAAAGCTCTCTCTCTTTCTTTTTCCGCCTTTTGCCATTTCGGCTTCCCTGGTTTTTTGCTTCTCCGTCCTCTCCATTCTCTGTTGGGCCTCAACACGTGGTAGCAGCCATCTTGGCCTACACCTGGCAGGGGGCCTCGCTGGGAAGCCAGAGTCCGGAGGTTTTCCCTGCTCTTGGATTGTATATTGGAACCTGTGATAGTAAAGCCTTTTTTAAAACTGCATCGGATTCCTTAGTCTTCATCCATTCCCCGCCAGCTTCAAGGTAGAAGGGAACTCGCTTCCCAGCACTGTCGGGGACCCCGGCGGCATGACCCGACAATAGTTGTTTTGTATATTAGTCTTTAGACTTATTAGAGAGGCTTACTTGCTTGATTGGAGGCAAACAGAATTTCTCTCTGGTCTAATTATAACTATATTTTACTTAAGAGACCTAAAGTAGTCAGGTAAAATTACTGGTAAGATCTTTCTAGTCCCACGATGATTGTGGTAGCATGAGGGAAAATATTTATACCAGTTAACATAGAATACATAGTAAGATATTCTGCCATATAAACTCAAAGATCCAAACTGTTTTCTGCCCCTATATACAAAATGGCCTAAAGGAAATAACTCTAGTCAAGATGCAGAGGCTCTGCTATACTCCATTAAGTTTATCTTTTATTATCTATAGCACATCCACATATCTTTTTCCTGTTGACTACTAATATCACCCAATCACAAGCTGCCATACATCTCCCTTTGCTCTTTTGTAATAACTTTCTAACCAGTCTGTTTCTATTCAATCTAGTTTCTCACCACTGATTTTGATCTTCACAATGTAAATAGTCAACTTTCAAAACATAAATGTGCTTTATTCATTTTACCTCAAAACCACTAATATATCACACTACTCTTAGTAATAAAAAATAAATTTAAAAGTTCTCACCCCACTAGCCTCCTTTTTAACTCTCCACAATACATATTGCCTTTCGATTTTTTTCAGTTGGTCCCCAGTGGTGTTGCCATGGTCATTGATGCTGTTGATATGATACTCTTCTTCAGAAATTCAGACACACCATATTCTTTAAGACATTTATTTGCTCTTCCTTTTTAATGATTCAATTTCTTTTCCTTCAGTAGTGAAGTTTCCTCTTCTGAGTTCTCAAAATAAGTCATAATCAGCCTGTCTATATGCGCCCTATTATGTGTTATCCAGTACCCTAAATTCCTCTCTTGACTGTGCCCAAACGGAACTGGTCAGGAACTAAAATACTCAGAAAAAATTTATACATATGGTTTCGGTTTGTTTGTCAATGAATGATGCTCTCAAGAGATGTTATTGAACCAACTTCCACAAGAAAGAAAGAAAGAAAGAAAGAAAGAAAGAAAGAAAGAAAGAAAGAAAGAAAGAAAGAAAGAAAGAAAGAAAGAAAGAAAGAAAGAGAGAAAGAGCGAAAGAGAAAGAAAGAAACAAAGAAAGAAAGAGAGAGAAAGAAAGAAAGAAAGAAAGAAAGAAAGAAAGAAAGAAAGAAAGAAAGAAAGAAAGAAAGAAAGAAAGAAAGAAAGAAAGAAAGAAAGAAAGAAAGAAAGAGAGAGAGAGAGAGAGAAAGAAAGAGAAAGAGAGAGAGAAAGAAAGAAAGAAAGAAAGAAAGAAAGAAAGAAAGAAAGAAAGAAAGAAAAAGAAAGAAAGAAAGAAAGAAAGAAAGAAAGAAAGAAAGAAAGAAAGAAAGAAAGAAAGAAAGAAAGAAAGAAAGAGAAAGAAAGAAAGAGAGAGAGAAAGGGAGAGAAAGGAAGGAAGGACGGAAGGAAGGAGAAATAAAGAAATTATTCCTTTTATACTCTGAGAGATATGATATATAACAGGCAGAAAAACCAGCAGGAGGCAGATTTAAGTATTAGAGGCATATCTAAAAATCAGCAGCAGCTTCAAATAGACTGGAAAGCTAAGGATGCATAGAATAAGCAATTAAGTATGTTCAGGAAAGCTCAGTAATCCATGTGGTAAAAGCGCCATAGAATGTAGATTTTGGTTCATATTCTTTCACTGGCCAAGTGACCTTAAATGCCTTTAAGAACCCTTAAGATTTCTTATTTTAAAAAGAAACAGATTTTCTCTGAGAATCAAAGGATATGGAGCATGAGCTATTGCTATAAAGCAAATGGAGTTTACCTTGCTATAGTCCCCTAGGCTATGGCATGCGTCCTAGGCTTACATTCCAAACGATTCCAGGAGACTTCTGCATGAATTTTTCTGAGAGAATTTTGCCCAAGCTTAAATTAGTTGACACTTTTACCACTTTTAAGCTTATTTAAGTTAGTTGATCTCTTACTTTAATTCTTAAGCTTTCTTTCTTCAAATCAGAGTAATTTTTGGTAGATATGTTTAAATTATCACTTAAGATAGCTTTGCATTTTTTTCTTAATTGCATTTTTGTCTTTAATAAGATCATATGCAAGAGAAGCGAGTGAATTATAAACATTTCTTTGAGGGATTCCTGAGCTTTGGCAGAAAGTAGCAATTGGGTTTTCTGTATATTTAATGACTTCTAATTTCATAACTGCCCAAGGAATGTGTGAAATTGGAGACCTGGTGTTAATTTCTACAATTTTGCATCAAGAGCTAGATATATAGTGGTCAAAAGGCTATTAGAGTGGGTAGCTCATTTGTCTTGCCCATGGTGGGTCTTTACTTGGTCCCCAGCACTCCATATGTCCCCAATCCTACTAGGAGTGATCCTTGAGCACATAACCAGGTATAAGCCTTGAGCACCTGCAGTATACAATCCTATCCTCACCTCCCCAAAAGCTGACACTATATAAATTCATAGTAAGTGGGGTACATAAGTCTTTCAATCTAAAATTGTGTGATTCTATGTATAGGTGTTGATTATGTTAAATGTTTACTCAAACCTTAATTTTATGTCAGCTATTGTCTTTGGGTTTTCTTACACTCTTTCATTTCAAAAGAGCTTTTGTTCAGCTGTAACCCACAATTATTTGAAATCATGATGATGGGAGGTAAAGTATAGGGGAAGTTATATTTAATCTGGTTAAATCCCAGTATTTAAAAAACCTGTGACTAGGACTTTAAAATAAAATGTGCAGAAATACTTTATAATTCATTTTGTTGCTGAGAAAATTCAAATTTTCCAATGGTCAAATCTTGTCCCCAAGTCAGAGCAATGACAGTTTATATAATCCAGGAATACCCAGTTATCAGGAGGATTTCACTTTGACTACAACTGTGGTAGCCTGCTCTACATTTATGACTTTTAGTTTCTTAAATTTAATAAAGCATCTCACTGTAGGTTTTTCTTTTCCACTATTGTGCACATATTTTATCATGAGATTTCTCAAAAGTGTGTACTACCCTCACTATCCACTTTCCCTTGGTAAAGAAGATTCTTCAATTCACTGCCTAGCTTTTCTTACTCTCTGCAGCACATCATTATTGCTGTTGGACAGAAAGTTTTCCTCCATTGCTTTCCACTCTTCATTAATCCTCTTCTCCTCTTTCTTTCCTAATCATTTTGTTTCATATTTCCTAACTGGCCTCTTCCTGTTTCAGGTACCCTTGTCTGCACATTAGTTTTCATCTTCATTCACCCCCACCCTCTTTCCTTTTATCATGTTAGCAGCCCTCTGCTGCCTATAAGGTTTTCATATTCTCTTAAAGTTTTCTCTCTGGGAACTAGACACACAAGTTCCTCTGCATATTTCACAGGTTCTTCTCATATTCTATAGTAGTTTGAGTTTCTTTCTATCCCATCCCACTTCAAAGAAATTACTTTTTCTGTGTTTTACTTTAGTATTCGGAAACAGGGTAATATAAAATGTTACCAATAACCTCTGTATCAGTTTTCTAATCATCTATAGTCCAGTTTTTAACATAACATTGTATTAGAATATTTTGATAGTTCAATAACTACATTTGCATTTATGAGGAGCGATATGTCCATTATAGTGCTTTTAAAACTGAAATTTGCATCATCCATAATTGCTCTAGAATGAGAAAAATCTCTGTGAAATTATTATGTAAGTGCTAATTCACAGTTTTATAAATGACCTGCTGTAAGTTTAGGTCATAAAAAGTATCTTTTAATGAGTATAAATATATATTTCTTTGATTTCAGTGTGCTTGCCTCTAATGGTGATGAGTCCAATGAGAGTCAACACAATTCTAACACATTTCCTTGCTCAATTCTGAGACTTTATTTGAAGATTGAAAATAAAGTTATATAGGCTTCACTCTTAATATATGTCAACAAATAACAAACATTAGACCACTGGAATTCTATGGCAGAACTAATAGAAAACCACTATCCAAATGATCGAGAATGTGTCTATTGTAGTTTGTTTTCATTATAGCATTTCTGGTAAAGCCCCTGATAATATATAGTCTTGTCTCACTGTCACTGTATCACTGTCTTCCCGTTCATCATCGATTTGCTCGAGCGGGCACCAGTAACATCTCCATATGTCCTGTCTCATGCAAGTAGAGCCCAAGGGCATCTGCTTGCTCCAGGAACATAAAAAGCCTCAAACCATTACATCAGGTCATGGACTGAAATTAAAGGTACATATACTCAAGTCATAAAAGTAAAATTAATTGAATTTGAATGCCAATTCGGATTACTCATAGCACTATGATCTCCACAATTTTTTCTGTGCATCTCTTAGTCTGATTCTTTAGTTAGGAAAATGTGCTGCCTAAGTTGATAGAAAATCAAATAAACCAATAAATAAGGGTCCAACCTGTTGCAGGACACCTAAAAGCCTAGGCCTCTGCATCTGCCCTGGATTGCCTCCTGCAGGTCACTTCATAGATAGGGGGTAGTCTAAATCTGGCAGTCTTATCTGACCATGTATTCTGTACTGGCTGGTATAAATATTCTCTCATGCCACAACAATCATCGTGGGACTAGCTAGATCTTACCAGCATATTTCCCTGGGCACGTTGGATCTCTAAATAATTAGACCAGAGAGAAATGTTGTTTGCCTCCAAGCAAGCAAGCATGGCTCCCTGATTAACTCAAAGGCAACTAAAATACAAAACTACCGTGAAGTAGACGAGACTCTTGTGAAGGCTTGGAGAAATATTTAGCTGGCAGTAGTATTAGTCTTTGGTACAGAGACATGCCATCTCAGAAACCCCCTTCTCTACCCTATAAAGGCAATTCCAGGCAGATCTTGGCTCAAGACATTAGTTGAGGTGCTGGGAGAAATTACCTGAGGGCATTTGATCTTTCCTGCCAGGGGAAGTTACATTTAGCTTATAGCTTCTCCCAGCTCTGCTAGGAAGCTTTTAATTAGCTCTGGGTCCTTGTAAAGAGCCAGATGGTCTCTTGAAGTTGTTACATTTCTATAGAGCTATTTTCCTGTTTTTATCTCTAGATAGGCCAGTCTAGAATGGGCTGGGTTGGGGAGTTTGGGCAGATTTCGAGCTATAAAATAAGCTGCAAAAAGAAAAAAGCTCTCTCTCTTTTTTAAACTCTTTTGCCATTTTGGCTTCCCTTGGCGTTTTGCTTCTCCGTCCTCTCCATTCTCTGTTGGGCCTCAACACGTGGTGGTGGCAGCCATCTTGGCCTACACCTGGCTG
This sequence comes from Cryptotis parvus, assembly GCA_021461705.1. Taxonomy (NCBI): domain Eukaryota; kingdom Metazoa; phylum Chordata; class Mammalia; order Eulipotyphla; family Soricidae; genus Cryptotis; species Cryptotis parvus. Next base: position 28,923 of record JAJIBD010001178.1, on the reverse strand, counting down.
GGGCCTAGCTGGGAACCCAGAGTCCGGAGGTTTTCCCCTGCTCTTGGATTGTATATTGGAACCTGTGATAGTAAAGCCCTTTAAAAACTGCATTGGATTCCTGAGTCTTGATCCATTCCCTTCCGGCTTTGGAGGTAGAAGGGAACTCGCTTCCTGGAACTGTCGGGGACCCCAGCGGCACTCCCCTGACACCATCCCTTAGATGTTTTAACATATATTATCTCTTTCAGGTAACTTGATCACTTGATCACTTGAATCCGATTATTCATCTATTTGCTTGAGCGGGCGCCAGTAACATTTCCATTGGACCCTGTCACGTGCCAATGTAGCCCAATGGCATCTGGTTGATTCAGGAATATGAAGAGCCTCAAACCGTTCCTTCAGGGTCTTTACAAGGAAGTCTGACCATCTTGTAGGTGGGCGGCCACATGATCTTTTGACATCCCGTGGGATCCAGTCGGTAATGGCTCTAGTCCAGCGGTTGTCTCCAAATCGCAATCCAGTCTCTTTCAGGTAACTTGACCTAAATGCATTTTATTTTTTTTTATTTTATTTATCAGTTAGTTCCTTTTAATATATAAATATATGTTTAAAATATTATTAATAATGAATTCTCATGGACATAATTTCAACACCACACCCATTTCCAGCCCCTCCCTCAATGACCCCAGTCATTAATCCTCTTACTACTTCCCAACCTGCAACTAAATTTTGTGAATTAGTTCCCTTTTATGTTGTCTTTGAATATCAGTTGCTGCCTCACTTTGTTTCTTTAAGTCTCACATATGAGATCATTCTGAATTTGTTCCTTTCATTCTGAATTGCTTCACTCAACATGATATCCTCTAGTACCAACTTGTGTTCTCCTAGTTCTATGTAATGCCATATCACAGGTAATGTAATATGACCTAATAAATAATATCATATAATAGATTATAAATTTATACACACACGCACACACACACACACAAACATACCATAAGCCCCTGTGGGGAAGGATAAAAGAGAGACATTTTTATAAACTGTCCAGTTGGCCAATAATGTGAAAGTATTCAAAAAGAGTAGTATGGAAGTAAAGGTAATTAAATGAAAAATATTACCTAGAAATGCATCTCACTTTGAGCTAAAAAAAAATCATGGTAATAAAATTTTGGACTGAGACATAATCATGAGCTGTTTTGTAATTGTTTCTTATGATGATATAATAAAAAATAAAATTTTTGAAATTCATATTTGAACTTATTTCCAGAGTCTAGATTTTTCTAATGCTATATAGATTTGAATATATATATATATATATATATATATAGAGAGAGAGAGAGAGAGAGAGTTTTCTAATGCCATATAGAGTTTTCTAATGCTATATAGAGTTTTCCAATGCTATATAGATTTTTCTAATGCTATATAGAGTTTACTAATGCTATATAGAATACCAGTAATAATTATAGACCTCATTCCTATGACCTGATGGAATGGTTTGAGGCTCTTTATGTTCCTGGAGCAAGCAGATGCCCATGGGCTCTACTAGCATGAGACAGGACATATGGAGATGTTACTGGTGCCCGCTCGAGCAAATCGATGATGAACAGGAAGACAGTGATACAGATACAGTGATATAGAAATTTCATATTAATTATGTTTTTAAATTTCAGGCCTTAAGAAGGAGATAATTATAGAAAGATAGACAAGAGTAATTATAAAGGAAACAGTAGCATATGTTATCTATGTGCAGGCATGGGTTTCATTCCTGCACCATATCATCTCCTAAGAGACAATAGGGGGCCATTGAGCCCCTGAGGGTATATTCTTGTCGTCCCCCAGTCCCTGTTACCGGGTCCTGGATGCTGTAGGGTCGAAACAGCACTGTATCATTAAACCCTTGCATTGAAGCACTGGCCTGTTTAAAAATTGCTGCTGGAGCCCAGTGTAGTTGAGATAAGAGCTTTAATCTTTTCTCTTTATATATTTTATTTTATTAAAACACTCTTTAGCTGAGATAAAAGTTTTAATCTTTTTCCTTTCTAAATTTTATTTCATTAAAACACTATATTTTACAAATTTTCACAGTTGGTTTTTAGGCACGCAATGATCCATCATTGATCCTATGGCAAGTGTCAACTTCCCTACACTAGTGTCCCCAGTTCCCTCTACTATCTCCCAGCCAGCTATCTTGACAAGAACCTTTTTAAGTATGGTTATTGAAGTTTAGGTCTCATGATAGCTGAATATGTATCTCACATCTTACTCAAAAGTCAATTCAAAATAGATCAAAGATCTTGAGAATCTATAAAATCACATTGAGGAATATAGACAGAATGCTCCAAGATCTAGACCTTAAAGTGTCTCAGTGATACAGTGCCATTGGCAAAGGCAACAGAATTAAAAAGCTTTAATTTTAGTTAAGATTAATCTATAGTTTGATGACAAATCTGAATAGGGAAACATCTTAGAACAAAGTAGGTGCATTAAATACACATTACATTTAAATAGTTTATTCATATCTCTATAAAAAGATCCCCAGGGATGCATAAGCAATGGTTGTGATAAACAGTAACTTAAGAAGATAAATAAATAATGAAATCAACTACATGGAATTATCTATTTAATATAAAACTGCAAATTAAACTACCTCAGGGTATCATTTAATTCTTATGAAAATATTCCTTAGGGAAATGGATAAGGCTGAATGATAACACATTATGTTATCAACTATGAAATTTGGGTTTATCTGTACAAAAAATGAAATTTTATCTAAAAATTATGTTTTTCTTGTATGAGGGAAATGGGTAGACAGAAATTTTATTTCAATTATCTTCAATATTGGCATTATAAATCAAGAACGAATAATTTTTTGAAACAAGATTCAACTGGAACTATTAACCAGAATTTAAATAAACCATATGGAATTATTCATATGCTTTTCATGCCATATAAGTTCTGTGTATCTTGATTATTTTAAGGAGTACAATTATAGCAGACATGACTTGTTTTAGGTTATAAAATTGTGAAAATTTCACAATCCTTTTCATTTTATTAACTTTTGATATAAATTAAAACCTTGTTTTATACTATTTTACTTTTGCCTTTTTACATTCCGGATTTTACAATCTTCAAAATAAGATTAAAAAACACATGTGAAATGTGTGACCTCATCAGCAGCTAACAAAACTTTTGGGCATGTCTCTAACAGTACAGAATTCACAATGATACTAATCCAAGTAAAGTAGTAGTAGCTATTGAAGTAATCCTATAAATCTAATTAATGGCTGTGATGCAAAATGAGAAGCATTTGAGACATTGGTTTCTGTTTTCTATATGCGAATAGTTTAGATAAAAATGTTTTCTTTCTCAACATGAAACAAAGCATTTTAAAAAATATTCACATGAGTGAAATGTAAGCTTTTTTAGACTAACCCAGATATGAAATCTGCTACATAGAAAGTATTTTCTCCTTTATTTATTCATGTGATAACTATCTGTGTATGTGATGAGGATCTATTAAAATTGCTGAATCAAAACATATTCTGGATCTTAAAACCTCTGTTTATTTTAGTTGTGGTGAGATGATTTGAAACAAAAACAGAGGAGTCTTCCTCCCTATCTAACTCACAGTCAAGAGTGATTTATCAGATTCCAAATGTTTTACCTTGAGGACTAGAGTGATAGTATGTTGGTTGTTGGGCTACAGAACCCATTTAATTCCTGTTACCACAAGATCCCTGAGCACTGCAGGAGGTGACTTTGCCTTTTTGTTTAGTTTTGCTTATTTTTAACTTGTATTTTCTAGAAGATGAGTACTATGAAACATTTCTATTTTAATTAGTAAAGTGGAGTCATTCACTTGATCACTTGAATCCCGTTATTCATCGATTTGCTCGAGCGGGCGCCAGTAACCTTTCCATTGGACCCTATCACGTGCCAATGTAGCCCAATGGCATCTGGTTGATTCAGGAATATGAAGAGCCTCAAACCGTTCCTTCAGGGTCTTAACAAGGAAGTCTGACCATCTTGTAGGTGGGCGGCCAAGTGATCTTTTGACATCCCGTGGGATCCAGTCCGTAACTGCTCTATACAGCGGTTGTCTCCAAATCGCATTACATGTCCAGCCCATCTGATTTTCGATGCCTTGGCAAACGAGACAGCATCCCTGATTCTGGAATAGCGATGGAGGTCAGAACTCCGGATTCCTTCTCTCACTTGAATGAGGAGTGATATTCCAAGCATAGCTCTTTCGATTCCTCTCTGGGAGACCCTAAGAGCATTCTCATCCTGCTTTCGTAGGGCCCAGGTCTCTGAGGCATATGTTAATGCAGGGAGAAAGGTGGAGTCAAAGAGATGTGCCTGGAGCCAGAGGTTCTTTGTCCTTTTACTATTTCTTTGATGCCTTTGAAGGCATTCCATGCCGCGCTCTCTTCCTCCTGCGCAGCTCATGTTTTAGGTCGTTCATCATGTTGATTTCTCGACCTAGGTACACATAACTGTTGCATTCAGAGATGTTTGTTCCATTGAGAGTGAATGGGGCCTCTGGAACTAGTTCATTCTTCATAAACATTATTTTCTTTAGATTCAGCTGTAGAATCTAAAGAAAACAATGTCAGCGGAGTCATAATGTCATAAATATTAAGATCAAAGCCATAGACAAATACATGGAAAAATGGACAATAAATAACTAGTAAGGATAAGATTTTTGTTACATAGCAGGAAATGTAATTGTATGCTTTGTGAGCCACACCTTTCTTAAAAAAACTGAATTCAAGTTAAAAACACATAGCCCCAGCTGTTTTGAACTGTAGTTTTTAATTAAATTTAGTAAATTTTTTGTCATCACAACTTTAAAAAGTATTTGCTTCTCTGGGCCCGGAGCAATAGCACAGCAGGCAGGGTGTTTGCCTTGCATGAGGCCGACCTGAGTTCGATCCCCAGCATCCCATATGGTCCCCCAAGCATTCACTGCCAGGAGTAATTCCTCAGTGCAAAGCCAAGAGTAATCCCTGAGCATTGCTGGGTGTGACCCAAAAAAAAAAAAAAAAAAAAAGTATTTGCTTCTCTGTTTTGTTCTTTTGTTTGATTTTTGGGCCGCAGCTAGAGGTATTTAGAGCTTACTCCTGTGCCCATGCTCTGGGATCGCTCTCAACTGGGCTAAGGGTAGCGGTCTTGAATATCAAACCCAGGCCAGCAGCATGGGAGGCAAATGTCCTAGCATATGCAGTTGTGTACAGCCAAATTTAATAGCACTGACAGCCCATGAGGAGCACTGCAAATTTGATGGGATATTTGTGTAGAAGCCCACCAAGCTCTATAAGCAAAAACAAAAACACAGAAGACTCATCTAACACCGAAAAACTCCATCCAATTTATTTTTTCTATAATGGTGTTTGCAGTTCATTGTTTAACTATTTAATTTCACTTCTGCTTTAGAGGATACAAATGCTATAATTTCCCAGTTTGCTCTTTCCTCCAATGTAACCAGTGACCAGATCGTTTAAAGAACAGTACTTGGTTAATCAGCAAGATTTGTGGAAAACAAGACCAATTCACAGAAGAAAACATATATTTTTGCATAAGATTGCAAGTTCTATATTTTATTATCAAGATGTTAAAATAATTTTCATCAGAGAAATAGCTTTTTACCTCACCTGACTCTGAATAGAAAATTAGTTTAAGTTGATATAAGGGAGTATTGTAATAAACTAATTCAGTTTACAACACTGATTAGTCTTCTGATGTTCCAGTCACTGAACAAGGCCCTGGAGATAACTATGACCCTGTCACCAGGAATTACCTCAAATTAGTGACTTACAACAGCAGACAATTATTCTCTCAGTTCTGAAGTCCAGATGTTTGAGATCGGCAAGCAAGACCATGATCCCTTTGAAGAAACAAAGAATGCATCTGGACTCTAATGTCTAGCAACTCTTGGCAATAAAGAGTGTTCTTGACAGTAACTCCATCATTCTAATCTCTTTCATGTGGTCATTCTCCCTATGTCTTTATACTCTTTATATAGTGATGCTAAACAGTAGATGAATGTCCACTCTAAAGTAGTATGACCTCATACTCAACCTGCAAAGACTATTTCCAAATATAATCACATTCTTAGTTACCTGGGTGTTATGACCCTAATTTGAGGATCTAATTCTACTCACAACAGTTCAGGAACAGATAACGTGTTCAGGTTACATGAACTAAAAAATGGTAGGGTTTGGTGTGGGTGGCCAGGAATGTTAGGACCTATGATCACTGGTACCTCATGTAAGATAGATACTAAGCATTTTGCGTGGTTTTGAATTTTGGGATATGGCCTCCTTTGTGGATACTCCAGGGCTTTCTCACTGGGGCTGGGTGTGTCTGCAGGCTTAGCAGAGGTTACAAACCTGATAGAGATGGGGGGTGGGGGTGGGGAGGGACACCTTTGCTGGAACTGGTCAGGAGGGAGTCCCACGAGGACAGTCTGCAGGGCTCCAAGTGCCTGACCCCTTTATGGATACTCCTGGGCTTTTGCACTGGAAACGGGCACTGGTGGGAGGATGGGTGCTGGAACACTGTATGACTGAAACTCAAGTATGCACACTTTTGTAACTTTATATCTTATGGTGGTTTAATAATTTTTTTAAAGGGTAGGGGAGATACAGTAGGTAAGGTACTTGGTTTACATACAGCTAACTCAGGGTCAATATAAAGTGCCACATATGGTCCCCTGAACACCATCAGGTTTGGTCTCTGAACTCAAAGACAGACTAAGCCTTGATTACTACCAGGTATTTACTACAATCAAAAAGAAAACAAACAGAAATTTCTAAAGCTAAAATGAAGCCTTATTGGACTTTATTATGACAGGTGTGTTAAAGATATAAAGCCAGAATCTCTTACAATTCTATTAAATCTGAAATTATCTTCTCCAACAGAATAGTATGGAGTGGATTAGGGAGAAATCTAGATACATTTCTCTGAGATGAAATAGCAGATACCATGCTGCAGGTTTGTATATATGTTAGACTAGCAAGAAATACAGAAATTTTTCATTTTGCTATTTTATTCAAAACTATATAGATATCAAAATATAAAATCATTGAATTTTATTAAAAGGAAATGACTGACATTATTAGAATTGCTGAAAATAAATCTTATTTAAATAATTAAAAGTATAATTATTTAGTGAACTGTATATTTTACTATCATTCAGAAGATATTTCTATATGAAACAGAAGAATAAATTTCAAATTTTGGCCTCAATTCTAAAGGTACCAATCTTGTCTGAGAGTGAAACATATCACATGTAAAGATCTATGAAATTTTGTGGATTTTTTGTTAATAAATAAGTAAACCAAATGCCCATAGTGATATTTGGTTTTTCTTTTTCTGGTATCTTTTAACTCCAAATAAATGTGTATGTTTTGTAAAATGTTTTACATTTGCAAGGCACAAGGCATTCCTGAGCTCTACCAGGAGTGATCCTTGAGTGCAGAGACAGGATTAAATCCTGGGAACAATTGGCAAATTTTTAAAAAATCTTTACTACAGTATAAATCAGTGCCATCACTAAACACTTTTCCTAAATAAAAAATAACATAACAGCATCCTTTTCAAAGAAAATATACTAGGAACAATAACTGACATGAACTAAACATGATACTCCAGGGGCTTATTTCTTTGGAGAGTCTAATTCAAATTGAAAACAAAGTGGAGGTTTCCATAGGGATGGATAGCTTGCAAGTAACTCAATCAAATCTGTGAATATTTCCTTTAGTACCATTTGTAATGGTTTTTATGGTCATTTAAGTTTATATGCTTTGTAACTCTTCTATAAAATACTTGATCACTTGATCACTTGAATCCCATTATTCATCAATTTGCTCGAGCGGGCGCCAGTAACATTTACATTGGACCCTATCACGTGCCAATGTAGCCCAATGGCATCTGGTTGATTCAGGAATATGAAGAGCCTCAAACCGTTCCTTCAGAGTCTTTTCAAGGAAGTCTGACCATCTTGTATGTGGGCAGCCACGTGGTCTATTGATATCTCGTGGGATCCAGTCAGTAATGGCTCTACTCCAGCGGTTGTCTCCAAATCGCATTACATGTCCAGCCCATCTGATTTTCGATGCCTTGGCAAACGAGACAGCATCCCTGATTCTGGAATAGCGACGGAGGTCAGAACTCCAGATTCTTTCTCTCACTTGAATGAGGAGTGATATTCCAAGCATAGCTCTTTCGATTCCTCTCTGGGAGACCCGAATAGCATTCTCATCCTGCTTTCGTAGGGCCCAGGTCTCTGAGGCGTATGTTAATGCAGGGAGAACAGTGGAGTCAAAGAGATGTGCCCGGAGCCGGAGGTTCTTTGTTCTTTTAGCTATTTCTTCGATGCCTTTGAAGGCATTCCATGCTGCTCTCTTCCTCCTGCGCAGCTCAGGTTTTAGGTCATTCATCATGTTGATTTCTCGACCTAGGTACACATAACTGCTGCATTCAAAGACGTTTGTTCCATTGAGAGTGAATGGGGCCTCTGGAACTAGTTCATTCTTCATGAACATAGTTTTCTTTAGATTCAGCTGTAGACCTATCTTACCACATTCTCGGTCAAAGTCAGCCAGCATTTGTGCTGCTTGGCTAATGTTTGGTGTTATTAGGGACGATGTCATCAGCGAAGCGGAGGTGGTATAGTTGCCGACCATCTATCTTCACTCCCATTCCTTCCCATTCTAATTGTTGCATGATGTTCTCGAGGGTGGCGCTGAAGAGTTTTGGTGAAATGGTATCACCCTGTCTAACCCCTCTTTTCACATTAATGATCACTTCTTTGTAGAATGGTGAGATCCTGGTGGTGAATCCATAATACAGCTCACGAAGGATCTTGATTTATTGGGTTTGAACACCCTGTTTGGCTAGGGCTTCGATGACTGCTTCAGTCTCCACAGAATCAAAGGCTTTCTGTAAATCTATGAATGTGAGACAGAGCGGCATCTTTTACTCCCTACAAACCTCAATGAGCTTGGTTACCGTGTGGATATGGTCGATTGTGCTGAATCCTTTCTGGAAGCCTGCTTGCTCGCATGGTTGTCCTTCATCTAGTGTTCTGGTAATCCTGTTCAGGATGACTCGTGTAAACAGCTTGTAGATGATGGACAACAGGCAGATGGGGCAATGTTGCCGATGTCGTGAATGTCTCCCTTCTTGAACAGTAGAACTGTCCTGCTGGTTTTCCATTGGGAGGGCACCTTGCATTCGGACAGGTAGCGTGTGAAGAGCCGAGCTAGTGTATTGATGAGTACCGATGGCAGATTCTTCAGGTGTTCGGGTCTGACTTTGTCTGGGCCTGGTGCTGTTCCCTTCTTTACTGACGAGATGGCATGTCGGATTTCAGAAGGGAGAACGTTGGGAATGACATATCCATCCTGTGGAATTTGGTATGTGGGCAGGTGGACGTGGCTATCAAAGAGATTTGAGTAGAAGTCCTGGATAATCTTCTCCATTGCCTTTCTGGAAGATGTGATAGATCCATCAGGGTGTCGGAGGGCAGTCATCTTGGTCTTATAGTTGGCAAAGGAAAGGCGGGCAGTGCGAATGCTTTTCCCGGCTTCTGCTGCATCTTCCAGTATTTCTGCTCTTCTGTCTTTGAGGTCTTCTTTTATCGCTTCTCTGCACTGTTTAGTAAGCTTGGATGTTAGCATTTGGTCTCCTGAGGCTCGCGCCTTGCCACGCTGGCGAATGAGCTCGAGAGTTTCTGAAGACAGGCGTCCTTTTTGTGTCTTTCTCTCTCTCAGCATTCTTCGCACAATCATGGAGGTGCTGAACCAGTTGGTTGTATTCTTCATCGATGTCGTCAATGATGGTATCTTCCCATGTTGCTGCAATGGTGCCAAAGAGTTCCCAGTTGGTGGTCGTTCTGGGAGTTCTCTTCTTAAACTTTGCAGCCTTTTCTCCCCTTGCGGGAAGTAGAATTTTGCACGAAGGAGACGGTGGTCTGATCCTGTTTGGAATTTGGGGACGACAGCTACATCGGTCAGACAAAACCATCGATTGAAGATGATATGGTCAATTTCATTGTGGAACTGTCCACCAGGGAGATTCCCATATCCAACGTTTCTCTTCAGCCTTCTGGAACTGTGAGTTCCCATGAATGGTCTTGGTGGACATGATGAACTCAGACAGTCTCTCACCCTGTTCGTTCCATTCTATGCCATGGGTCCCGATGTGGAGTTCTTCAGCCGATCTTCTTGGTCCTATCTTGGCATTAAAATCACTGACTATGATCTTGTAGAAGGTGTGATCTTTTTATAGAACTCCTCCAATTCCATGTAGAATTTCTCAATTTCATCTTCTTTGTATGTGGATGTTGGAGCGTAGACAATGAAGATAGAAATTGCTGGCAGTGGGCCACATCTCTTCAAGTGTAATCGTCCTATTCGGTTTGTAAGGCATTCAAATGAATCAATGTTTACGGCCATGTTCGTGTTGACAAGGACACCAAAGCCACCGATGCCTCTTTCGTCCCATGTCCCAAGGAACAATTCTTCTCCGGTGTCAAATACAGCATGATGCAACTGACGCCTCCTCGTCTCAGTCAGACCAATGATGTCGTACTTGACCTTTTTTAGCTTGTAGCATCAGATCCTCAATATATGCTTCCGATGCCAGTGTACGTGCATTGAAAGTACAGACAGTCTTTTTTAGTCCTTCTTCGTTTTGGCAGCCTAGGATGGCCATGAAATTTTGTGTGGCACTGCTTGTTTGCCTTTCTTACTGCTGCCGTATTAAGGGCTCTTTCGGGGTCAGGAAAATAAACATTTCTGTTACTGGATTTGGCATATCGAACACGCATCGGACAGCTTGCCAGGCTCTGCCATGCGGGCGCTATATTCTCATTAATTTGTGGGACTCTCTCAGAGGGTGGGTTGAATTTGGAGGTAATAGCGGCCGCCAAGAGCGGCCGCAACACAGGGAAAGCTGGTTTCTGCTCTGCCGGGTGTACCTGTGTCTTAGGCTCAAGCATTCCTGCGCTTGAAATACTCTCCTCTGAAGGGTGGGTCTCTGCGTGGTGGGTCCTTGTAGGCTGGGTTTCTGACAAGCCAGACTGGAGACTGAATTAATCTGGGGGCTAGAGACTGGATTAGTCTGCTGGGTGGGGATCTTACCTGCTGCAGAGTGTGGATTGTGAAAATGGCTGCCAGCAAGGTGTGGGGGGTTCCTCTGGGCTCCTCTGAGGCTCCATCGGGATGGTGGACTCGGGTTGGAAGTTGCTCTCGTGGTTCATGGAATGCAGGGGGTTCAACGGGGAAAGCTGGTTTCTGCTCTGCCGGGTGTACCTGTGTCTTAGGCTCAAGCATTCCTGCGCTTGAAATACTCTCCTCTGAAGGGCGGTCTCTGCGTGGTGGGTCCTTGTAGGCTGGGTTTCTGACAGCCAGACTGGAGACTGGATTAATCTGGGGGCTGGAGACTGGATTAGTCTGCTGGGTGGGGATCTTACCTGCTGCAGAGTATGGATTGTGAAAATGGCTGCCAGCAAGGTGTGGGGGGGTTCCTCTGGGCTCCTCCGAGGGCTCCATTGGGATGGTGGACTCGGGTCGGAAGTTCGTCAGCTCTTTGCCAAAGGATGCCAAAGGGATCATTTCAAAACTCAGTTCTGGGGCCGGAGTGATAGTACAGTGGGGAGGGCATTGCCTTGCATGCAGCCAACCCGGTTCAATCCCCGGCATTCAATATGGACCCAGAGCACCGCCAGGGAGTAATTCCTGAGCAACACTGGGTTTGACCCAAAAAGAGTTTGATGTCAAACTCCGAGTGAATCTCAACCCTGTGGAAATGTCTAGCAGCTCCTCCCCCTTTCCCTGTGATGTCCTGAAGGTCCAGCAAAGACTCTTGAGCTGCTGTGCGGGAGGGTCCTCTATTTTACAGTTTTCACCCCGACAAGCCAAAGGGCCTCCATGAACAAAGATGGTTGAGCTGCTCTGCATTCGCTCACAGATCCAGCAGCGTGGAGAGACTTTGCTAACCGCTGGAGGAGAAAAAGATGTCTAAGGTGTGGCTCTTGACGTCAAGCAGATTGTAATCCATTACAGTTGAGTCCACAGACACATTCACAAATATCTGGCCCGCAAATAGAATGTGATAAATTTGGGGTTTGAGGCAGGAACAGAGTGTGCCTCCCAGCTGGTTGGGAGCGGAGATTGATTCTAAAGGGAAAAGTCTGGAGAGATTTTTATGGAAGAGATGGCAATATATTTGACTGGCCCACAAGACAGAGAATTTGAACCTGGGAACAAGCATTTTCAATGAAATGAATGATAGCTGCCATGTATAAACTCTGACAGTTTGAAAAGCTTTGTCTGCGTTAGCTCATCTGATAATCTCATCTGCCCATGGGACAGGCGTTTCAACATCAGCTCCCCATACAGGTGGGGTCGGTGAGGCCCAGCCAGCTGCCTTAGCTGCCCCAGGCCAAATTCTTGCCCAGGGGAGCTGGGCAATGATCTCTGGCAACCCAGTGCCAGGGGCCCTGCCCCTGTGAACTAATTTAATAGTTAAATTTTAATTTAACTATTAAATTCTATTCCCCCTGTGAACAAAACATTTGATTTTCCTTTTTATTACCCTCATTTTGGAACTACTAATCAAGTCTGAGAGCTTTGGTGGAAGCAGAGTAAGCGCCATGGAGTACTGAAGATGTTTGGTTCCCCCTCCACGGCAGGCGTTTGAGCCGCCTGATCGGTAAGGCCCGGGGAGAAGCTGGAGCCACTGCCTTTTGCACCCCAGAAAGCCAAGACGCACTCTCAGGGCCAGCAGCGCCCCCCACCTCAGAGATCCTTCCGGTCTGCCTGTGTGACCACCAGAGAACCCCCTCTCTCTCTCTCTCTCTCTCTCTCTCTCTCTCTCTCTCTCTCTCTCTCTCTCTCTCTCTCTCTCTCTCTCTCTCTCTCTCTCTCTCTTCTGGAGCAACAGGCTACTGTGTCCATGATCGCTTCCAGGTCCAAAAATGCAGGATGGGGTGGAGGGGCATCTCGTTCTCCAGCCCCTTGTGTCAGGGGATGGGCATGGCCCCAAGAGGCAGCAAGGAGCTAGTTCCTTACCTAATGGCTCCAGGGACCAGCTTGTCCAAGGTCTGCCGCTTCCTTGTCTCAGGCAGAGACTCCTGGTATGGAGGAGAGAGCAGCATGTGGATAGAGGGGCACCCTGGAAAACTCCCCAGCCTGGTCCTTTTCCCTGCATTTGCGCCAAAGGTCCTGTTAGATCCTGTGAGGGGAGGGCCTCAGCGACTGGCTGGGGATTGACAAGGGCCCCCCACACACACCAGTACAACACCCTAGAAGAGATGGCTGAGCCCTGACAGGGTTAATCCTCTTACTTCTTCTTGCCAAGTGCTGGTCTACCAGTTACTTCTCCCCTATAAAATACTAATATATATATATATATATATATATATATATATATATATATATGTATATATATATCTTTTTATAATAAAAGGCAATCTTGGCGTAAAACATATTTTTTAAGTGCATATTCTATATGAACTAATCAGTTGAGTGAGAAAATGTTACTTAGTACTACGCTAAACAACTTCTACTAAGAGACAAGTGAAAGTAATTCTTGAAGACATTCTGCTCAGAAAATAAAAGGGTAATAAAAAAAATTGTAAAATAGCTACCTTTTTGAACACTTGTATAAGCATCAGACTAAATTTTTCATATATTGTCTTAATAAGCTTTAATAATACCCTCGGGATTCATATTTGTTATTCATTAAAGGAACTACCTGAGGATAGATTTTGAGTTCCTTTCATGACTCCTGACTGCTAAAGTTTATTGTCTCCCAGTGCAATCTGGTAGCAAAATAAAAGGAAATAAACAAAATTGATATATTAATATCAAGATACATTTTGCAAGTAAAAACTAACTCTTATAGAGCTGGAGATGGCCTGAAAGTCCAGATTATATGTTTTGCATGTGCCAGTTCAAGGTGTGATCTTGGCGCTGCTTGGTTCTAAAACATTGAGTAGGGAGAGGAATTTGAGCCTATCCTTGTCACTTGTCTTCCTGTTGTTCATCGATTTGCTCGAGCAGGCACCAGTAGCATCTCCATACAACCTGTCACGTGCTAGTGTAGCCCAAGGGCATCTGCTTATTTGGGTATATGAAGAGCCTCAAACCTTTCCTTCAGGTCATGGGAATGAGGCCTATAATTGTTACTGGTTTTTAGTATATCAAATACAACATGGGTAACTTGCCAGGCTCTGCCGTACGGGTGGTATACTCTCAGTAGTAGACTCTCATCTCGTGCATTTACTGATGAACCACAATAGGAAGAGATCGGCTTTTCTCTTGGGTGGAGCTCTGACAAGCAGTGGATTCCAGATATTGAAAATAGCTGCCCTCATGCTGTGGGGGTTCCTCTGGCTTCTTGAGAAGCTCTATTGGAATAGCAGGCCAGGGCTAGAACTCGCCTTCCCTCCTGGGCGCCTCATGATCATCTGAGCCTAGGGAGAGCTGGTAGCAGCTCTGCTTTATGTATCTGAGTCTCTGAATCAGACATACCTAGGCTTGAAAGAGTCTTTTCTGTAGGGTGAGACTCTGACAAACAGAGATTGAGCTCGGCTTTTTTCTGGGTGGAGCTCTGAAGAGCTATGGAGTCCAGATGTTGAAAATAGCGGCCCTCATGGTGTGGGGGTTCCTCTGGTTCTTGGGAGGCTCAATTGGGATGGCAGGCCAGGGCTAGAACTCGCCTTCCCTCTGGAGTGCCTCATGATCAGCTGAACACAGGGAGAGCCGGTAGCAGCTCTGCCCCGTGTATCTATCTCTATCCTATGTGGCCCCAAATAAAAAAAAAAACTACTGTAAAAAAAAAGTTTTCCACAACTATTGATAAATGGATATCGTGACTCTATTATTAAAAAGTATGTACCTGATTCAATTAGGTTATCTTTATGCTATTAATGTATATGACTGCTTATTGTCTGAAATACATAGATGAAAGATAATTTATTGTTCGGGAACATTAGAACATCAGCTAGAATGTGTGGGAAAATTGTCCCTTCTCTACAAAGCACAACTAGCAGAACCAACCACAGGTAGCACAATTCTTTATCACAGACCTATGTTTAACATAACTAGAAGTCAGGCATAAGTTACATATTTTAAAATATCAAATAATAATAGGCATAAAAATTAACAAGATAAATATATAATTTACTAGGCTATGGAATTGAATTGAATATTCTTTTCCTACTTGAACAACTAATAATTCATGATAAACTTTTAACTCTAATGTCAAAATACTTTGCAAAAAGGGACTAAAGTACAATTCTTATTCCTCGTTAATATAAAAACATACACTATATACAATATATTACCCAAAATTATAGAAAATATCTGCTTTAGTCAGTTTAGTAAAATACAAATATGATCTCTTTAAGTTTAATTTTTTGTATTAAATGATTTTTTATTTTATTAGTTATAAAATCTCACTGCCCCTCAAGGTGTTGCAGGTGTGGCTTTGGTGGGTGCCTGACTGCGCTGGCAGGTAGCAGACAGGAGACAGGCTTGTCTACATCTCCAGGGCTCTGCCCTGTGTGCTCTGGGTGGTTGATAGAAAAAGACTGGGATGAACCCAGTGCCATGGCAGAGCCTGGTAAGCTACCCATGGTGTATTCAATCTGCCCAAAACAGTAACAATACTGGACCTCATTCCCAGCAAATGGGGATGTTACTGGCACCTGCTTCAGCAAATCGATGAACAATGGGAAGACAAGTAACAAGTAATAAGTTATATAATCTACTTATTGAAGAACCTGTTAGATCACTATCAAGATAAAATGGGAAGATCTGCTACCAGCTCTCCCCATTGCACTCCCTGTGCTCCACTGATCATGAGGCGGACGGAAGGGAAGGTGACTTCCAGCCTGGGCCTGCAATACCGATAGAGCCTCAGAAGAATTCAGAGGAACTCCTGCACCATGTTTGCAGCCTTTTTTTTCATTCGTACTCCACAGCTGGTCAGAACTCCAACCAAGAGAGAAAGCTGATCTCAAGTCCAGCTTGCCAGAGCCCCCGCCCTACAGAGAAACCTATTTCAAGCCCAGGTATGCTTGAAACAGAGTCACAGATACACGGGGCAGAGCAACTACCAGCTCTTCCCATTGTGTGCAGCTGCAAAGCAGCCACATGGTTCATCAGTAAATTATCAAGAGTATTCCACCCGTCCCTCTCAGGAGTCTGGAAATCTACTGAGAGTATCTCACATACATGGCAGAGCCTTGAAAGCTATCTGTTGCATATTCGATATGCCAAAACCAGTAAAAGCAATGGATCTCATCTCCTGAAACCTGAAAGAACCAAAAATACAGCAACACTAAGAAGAACAAGCAAGAAGAGGCCCACTGATAAAATCTCTGAGCCAAAATAGGTGGTCAAAAGGAAGAAGGACTAAAATGACTGTCTATATTTTTAATGCACGTACACTAGCATTGGAAGCATATATCAAGGACTCAGTACAAGCATGAAAGAAAGATCAAGCACAATATCATTGGTCTGACTGAGAGAGAGGTGTCAATAACATCAAACTATTTTTGACACCAGAGAAGAACTGTTCCTCAAAACATGTGAGGAAAGAGGCATCCATGGTGTCAGTGTCCTTTTCAACACAAACCTGGCCGAGAGCATTGATTCATTTGAGCGTCTAACAAACTGATTTGGATGATTACACTTGAATAGATGTGACTCACTGCCAGCAGTTTATATCTTCATTGTCCACACACCAACATCCACATTCAAGGAAGAAGAAATTGAGAAATTCTACATGGAACTGGATTAGTTCTGTAAAGAAAACCACACCTTTACAAGATAAGAGTCAGTGATTTTAATGCCAAGATAGGACTGAGAAGATCGTCCAAATAACTCCACATCAGGACCCATGGCCTAGAATGGAATGAACAGAGTGAGTAATTATCTGATTTCATCAAGTCGACCAAGACCATTCATGGTACTCACAAATCCAGAAGGCTGAATCCAAACGTTGGACATGGGACTCTCCTGGTGGACAGTTCTACAGTGAAATTGACCAATCATATTCAATCAACAGTTTTGTCTGATAGACGGTTTTGTCTGGTAGCTGTCATCCCAAAATTCCAAACACAATCAGACCACTGTCTTCTTTGTGCAAAAAATCTACTTCACAGAAAGGGGAGAAAGGGCTGCAAAGTCTAAGAAGAGAACTCCCAGAATGATCAACAAATAGGAGCTCTTTGACACCATTGTGGCAAGATGGGAAGATGCCATCATTGACAACAACGGTGAAGAATACAACCAGCTGGCTCACCACCTCCATGTTGTGTGAGAAACTCTGAGAGAGAGAAAGTAAAAAAAAGACACCTGTCTTCAAAAACTCTCTAGCTCATTCACCAATGTGGCAAGATGCAATCCTCAGGCAACCATGCAAACAAACTGTGTTCGAAAAGGATTCAGCACATCCACCATATCCACATGATAACCAAGTTCATTGAGGTTTGTAGGGAGTTCATGATGTGGCTCTGTCTCATATTCATTGATTTTAAAAAAAGCCTTTGATTCTGTGGAGACTGAAGTGGTTATCAAAGCTTTTGCCAAACAGGGCATTCAAACTCCTGATCAAGATCAGGATCCTTCATGATCTGCATTACACATTCACCATGAGGATCTCACCATCTACAAGGAAGTGATCATTGATGTAAAAAGAGGGGTTCAGAAGGGTGATACCATTTCCCCCCAAACTCTTCAGTACCACCTCTAGAACGCCATGTGAGAATTAGAATGGGAAGGAATTTGAGTGAAGATAGATGGTCCATAACAACACCACCTCTGCTTGTTGATGACATCATTGTAATAACAGCAACATTAGCCACTGGCACAAATGCTGACTGACTTAGACCATGAATGTGGAGATATGACCATGATAGGACCTAGAGAGGACGAAGCTGAATCTCAACAAAACAATGTTCATGAAAAATGAACTAGTTACAGATTCTCCATTCACTCTCAATGGAACAAATATCTCTGAATGCAACAAAGAGGAATCCAAAGAGGAATCAAAAGAGCTATGTTTGAATGTCATGCCTCACTCAAGTGAGAGAAGGAATCCAGAGTTATGACCTCCATTGATGATCAAGAATCAGGGATGCTGTCTCGTTTATCAAGGTGTTGAAAATCAGATAGGCTTGACATGTAATGCGACTTGGAGATGACCACTGGACTAGAGTCATTACACCTGGATCCTAGGGATGTCAAAAGATCACATGGCCACCCACCTACAAGATGGTCATATTTCTTCTCAAGACACTGAATGAACCATTTGAGGCGCTTGGTATTCCTGGAGCAAGCAGATGCCATTGGGCTACACTGGCACTTGACTGGGACAAATGGAAACTATACTGGTGCTTGCTCGAGCAAATCAACGAATAGAGGGACGTCAAGTGATCAAGTTATCAAGTAAATAAATTATTATTTAAGCACTGAAGTTTTCTTAGTTCAAATATACTTTTCTTGTCTGGGATATTTGTTGCTGTTATTTGAATGGGTGTCTACTAAATGTGCTTAGAAATCCCATCAAATCTCCCTGTGATTCTTAATGCTTGCTTAGTAGGCCTTGTGGTGCTGGGGATTGCCAGGGCTACTCCAGTAGTGCTAGAAGGTCCCTTGGGCTGCTATAGGAACAGGTGGTACCAGAGATTGAACCAGAATTGGCAGCAAGCAATACATTAGCCTTAAGCCTTGTACTCTTCTCTGGACTCTAATATAAATTTTTGTTGAGAGAAGATTTTGGCAACATGAAAATTAATGTAATTTGTAGGATCAGATGCAAATTTCTTCTAGGTTATTAACTACAAATGTGTCTTTTCACCTACAAAAAATAAAAATTTACCTGCCCAGTAATATGCCATAATTCTGCTTATTTTTAAATATATAACTCAATTTCTGTGGTAAGAAGTGAAGACTTTGACAGTTGAATAAATTAATGCAAATAGCATGTCTCAGAATTTCACCAAAAAAGGAAATGACCATGAGATTTCAAGAATTTATTACTAAATAGACAACATAGTAAAGAGAATTCAGTGAATTTCAGAATCAGAATCCAATCTTGGAGATTCAGAGAAAATTCATGTTGGTGAATGAATGAAAATATAATTATCTCCTCCTCCAGCCGAATATACAGGTTTCCTTATTTCAGGGACATGGAAATACCATCAGTTAAATCTCTATGTTGTTAATACATCTGAATATCACATTGCTAGATTTTCAGCTCAGTATTGAAAAGATAAATGGCAGATTTTTGAGAAATCTGAAAAATCTGTAAATGAAAAAAAATGAGCTTTTCTCATTGACACAAGAGGTAAGAGCATTTGCAATATATCTGCCATATATGGGGATTATGTTCATCTAGTCCAAGCTTTGGAAATAGTGTAAAGGCACAATGGTTGGAAATTCTGTTTAATATTTTCCTACTTACCCTATTCTTCTGACAACATACCTATTTTAAATCGATTGTTTATGCTCTCTAGTTTCCCAATAAAAAACCCTTTGTTTTCCGTTTTTCTGGAGACCCCCTCATGTGCTATGATTCGTGAATTCTGTTAGAGTGCTTCTTGAGACTTTCTAAAAAAATTATAATTTCAAGATGATTTAGAAGATTTAGAGATGTAGGTATATTGTACTCATTAATTTGATAATTAAAAAGATTTTCATCATCAGAGAAATGGAATTATATTTGCATAATAAGGAAACAAAACATAAATTTTGTTTTAAGGAGGATTAATGTTGGAACCATCCATGCTTGGAGATGTTCTGCTCTTGAGGCTTACTTCTGAAAATGCTCAGAGAAAAGTGTGTTGCCAAAAATAGAACCAAAGTCTTGCTTATACAAAGTATGTCCTCAGCTTTTGATCGGTCTCTATGTTCCCCAAATACAAATTTTGAAATATTTTTTATTCTGTCATTCAATATTTACATTTTAATATGAAAATAGCTAATTAAGTCATTAAATTGTGAATCTTATTATCATAGTTGATGAAATCTACAAATCAAGGAAATAAAACATATTTTAGACCAGCTGTTAGTTTTTTGGTACAGGACCAGACGTAAGTACATTACATTTTGGGATCACATGGTCTCTGTCAACTCTGTCATTGTAGAACCAAAGCAGTGATAGGGAGTATACAGACAAATGAGCAAAGCCAGGCTCCATTTAATATTTTTGATATAAACAGATTTTTTTCCCAGGGATAAGGTTTTCACCTCTACTCTGGCTACTTTATATTTAGTTCTCTGGTTTATTTTGTATCAATAAGAATGAAATTAAGAAATAGTCACTTGAAAATTGTTATTATAATGATGATTGTTCACTTTCGTGAAAAAAATAAAGCATGACTTCAAAATCTAGGCGTAAAGATAATTTTGTATTACAAGATAAGATATAGGATCACAATTAAACAATTAATATAAGGCTATTTAAATTTCCACCATGATCTAAACAATGTAAATATTGTTAGAGGAAATTTTGTTTCAATGATTTCATCTTAATGATGTTATTTCCCAAATAGATATAAAGTGTCACAACAGAGATTTTTTTTTATGTAAACTTCTGAAGCTTCTAAATTGAATCAGAAAAAAATAAACTAAATTAATGATGAAAAATCAGCTAAACAGATTAAAACATTTTAAATTTATGTTGGAAAAATAGTAGACCAGTGTCGGGGCGCCCCGCCGGGGTCCCCAACAGTGCCAGGAAGCGAAGTTCCCTTCTACCTCCGGGCCGGGCGAGGAATGGATGAAAACTCAGGAATCCGATGCAGTTTTAAAAGGCTTTACTTATCACAGGTTCAGGCATACAAATCAGCAAAAGGAAAAGCCAGGTGCTTAGGATTCCACGCTAGAACCCCAGCCACGTGTAGGCCAAGATGGCGACCACCACGTGTAAAGGCTTTGTAAAAGGGAGAGACAAGACTTCCAAGGAGGATGAGCGCTCACAGCGAGCAAGAGCCCACAAAGAAGCACGCGAGAGTGAAAACCAGCTAGTTTATACCCCTGCAGCTCAGACCTTCCTCCCACTGTTAGGGAAAGCAGGAAGGGTCAAATGCCCTTAGGTAATCCCCTCCCTGCACCTCACCTAGGCCCTTTAGTATGCAAATGTTTTGAGCCAAATGCAGTGGCCCTTAAAGGAGACTTGCAACAACTCCCCCCTGATTAGTTTACTAATAAAAATTGAAAAGGTAAGAAATATTTAGTAATGTACAGAAAATTAAGATAAGAAAAAACAATTCGAATTACAAAATGATAATACATGTTACTTTAGGATCCTAACTTGTTTTTGGACCCAAAGCAAAGTTCAAGACAAAGTGTTTCTAGCTGTCTGATTACAACGGACTATAGTTTGTACTGTTCATAATTTGTGAGAGTCAATTTGCTATATTTTATGTCAAGTCGGGTGTCTGGAACAAAGTCTGTGGGGCTATTTCTGGAACAGCAATAGCGGTGATCATATGAGTATGAGTCTCTGGAGAGCAACGATCAGGAACTCGTTGAATTGTCAGGAACACTGGATCGGGTCTCAGGAACACTGGAACAAGTATCTCGAACTCCGGAACAGGAGTCTTGAGTGCTGGAACAGGTGTCTGGAACATTGGTGTAATATCTCGAACTCTGGAACAGGAGTCTTGAGAGCTGGAACAGGTGTCAGGAACATCGCTGTGGGTGTCTTGCAGGGCTTCTTCAGCAAGTCTACACTGGCACCGGTAACTGTACCTGTAGCTTAATTTTAGGCGAGACAAAAAACATTTTTCGAGGTTAATCACAAGTAGAGATTTTAAGGCTTTGCAGGGATCCAAGTCTGGGATGGAGAGAAGAACGTAAAGAAGCTCCAACATGAGTGGAGCAGGGAAATAAGTATGAGAATTGATGATTTTAAAATTGATAAATCTAGTGGATCAGCAGTGGAGCTGATGAATGTAATAGAGATTTGTAGTGGTCAGAAATTGAGAAGGTAGTAGTTGAGACATAACATAGACACAACATGAATCACAAACATAATGGTGGCCACCACATGCACACACACACGCACACATACATTTGATCGATCAACATCTTACAGCTGTATATGTGACCCATCTAGGGTGATAAATGGTAATGAGTCAAGCGCTTCGTGAATATAAAGCCGGCAAATGATGGTGAGAAAGTGTCTTTTCCTGTGAATAGAGCATTGCGAAAAATTATTTTTGCAAATTATTAAATTTTTTGTGAGCACTGTTTTAGGAGTCTTGGAGTATTGAGCACTGTAGCACAGGTTTACTGCATTCCAATATCTTATCCTGTGAACAGAATCATTAGAAAAACAATTTTTCATTGATTTAGCAAACTTTTTTGTAATGAGCACTGTGATCAGAGTCCAAAGCCTCTAGCAACATAGAAGGAATCTGCAGCAGCCAAGATCTTTTCCTGAAAATACCTGTGAGCAAAACATTAAAAAAGGAAACTCTAACATTAATCCTTGAAACATATGGACATTGAGCACTATGCTCATAGTCCACCCATCTTTTCCACCCTTTTTTTTTTAAGAAAGAAAACATTTAGGCTGTAAGGCAAGATATTAGACATGAACCATGATCACAGACTGCAAAACAAGATCATTATTAAAATGAACCAATCCAGGGGTTTAAACAGCAACTTGCAATTTAAAATTTAAGACTTTATATTGAAAGAATTAGTTGTTTTCTGATTCTTGGAGAATTCTAGTCTTAACAAGTCGCAGAGGAACCCAGAGTTTCTTGGCAGGGTTATCATCTGTAGAAATGAAAGCATAACCTCTTCCCCGAATGAGGAGGTGACCTGCAATCCATTTATCATCAATTTTCACCCAGATAGGTGAATTGACTGTTTTTTGAGCTTGCATATCTTCTTGAAAGTGACGTTCAGCCGCGGTATAGGGATCTCCTTGAGGTATATTTAAGAAGTTTAAGGTGAATAATGTTAAAGATAAAGAATCCATTGGAGGAATACTTGTTTTTCGTTGCTTTAATAACTGAGTTTTAAGCGTGTCTGTGGGCACGTTCAACAATTCCTTGTCCTTGTGGATTATATGGAATTCCTGTAATATGTTTGATCTGCCATTCCCCGCAAAAGGATTTGAAGGTTTTGCTGGTGTAAGCAGGACCATTATCTGTTTTTATGGTATGGGGAATACCCATGACGGAGAAGCACTGGAGTAAAAATGAACAAACAGATTTAGCTCTTTCAGACGTCATAGGAACAGCCCATATGAACCGGGAATATGTATCGATAACCACATGAAGGAAAGGTTTGTTGGGAAATAAGTTAGTATGAGTTATATCCATCTGCCACAATTGGTTTGTCTGTAAACCTCGAGGATTTGCTCCTGCCACATGAGATGTACAATGTAAAGGAGCACAGACAGGACAGTTGCGGACAATTTGTCTAGCTTGTCTCCATGGGATGCCATGGTGTACATAAAGGCGGCGGGCATTTGTATGTAGAGTTTGGTGCTCTTCCTCAGCTGATTTAAATACTGGTGCTGCCAAGAGATCTGCTGCTTCATTTCCTCGAACCATTGGCCAGGGAGTCGGCTGTGAGAACGGATGTGGAAGATGTATATAGGGAATGTTCTATTTCGGAGGAGATCTTGTAGTTTATGGAGTAGCTCCTGATTTTTAGGATTATGGGCATTTAAAGAAGCAGTGACAATTCCAGGAAATAAACCAACTACATATGCAGAATCACTCACCACATTACATGGGCCAGATACATGGGATAGTAAATGTATCAGGGTGGCGAGTTCCACTTGTTGGGCAGATTTATAATTTGTATGCACAGTAGTGGTCAACGAAGGACCTAGAATTCCACCCCTTCCTGATGAGGAGCCATCAATATAATACACTGGAGCATCAGGAATGGGAGAGGAGCGGACAATGGTGGAAATTACAAAAGGTGTCCTTTTCAGAAATTCCCAGGTTTTTCCAGCTGGGTAATGATATTTCTCCTGAAAAATCTGCTAAAGCTCTCTGAAGGATTTCACTGAGTGGTAAAACAGCTTCAATTTCTTTTTTAGGGTCAGGTAGTATAATTACATGGGGATCATGTCCAAGTAATACTTGGGTTCTTGATCTTCCCTTAATTATAAGGTTAGCTATCATCTCAAGGTAAGGTGTAGCAGTACGATTCTGCTTGTTATGTAAGTAAACCCATTCTAACGGTCCAGATAATTGGGCTATAGCAGCAGTTGGAGACTCGGGAGTGTTGAAGATCAAGAACCATACCTTTTCTCCGGGATTAAATCTGAGAGGTAAGATTTTTTGAAGCCGATCCATGAAAAAGTCTAATTCCTTCTGAGCTTTAGGAGTTAACTGCCTTGGGCTATTTAAAGCAGGATCACCTTCAAGGGTGTGGAATAAGTTACTGAGCTCACACTTAGGAATACCAAGGGAGGGGCGCACCCAGTTGATATCCCCAGCAGTTTTTGAAAATCATTCAAGGTTTTGAGCCTTTATGACTAATGGAAATTTTTTTGACGACGCACTGTAGTGCGGTCAAGAGCACAGCCCAAATATTCATATGGAGGTTGCATCTGGATTTTTTCCGGAGCTACTTGTAAGCCAGCCTCTGGTAAAACTGTCATTACATCATTATATAAATTCTGAAGATCTCTGGAATTATCACAAGCTAGCAGGATATCATCCATGTAGTGGATGATGTATGCACCAGGAAATTTAGCACGAATAGGTCTCAAAACCTCATCAACAAAGTGTTGACACATCATAGGTGAATTAGTCATCCCTTAGGGCAATACTGTCCATTGAAACCTACATAAAGGACCTTTATGATTAATGGAAGGGACTGAAAATGCAAACCTTTTCCGATCATCTGGGTGGATAGGTATGCTGTAAAAGCAGTCTTTTAAATCTATGATAATTAGCGGCCAATCCTTAGGAATAGCTGCTGGAGAGGGAGCCCAGGTTGTAGGGGCTCCCATGGGGACCATAGTAGAATTTACATTCCTTAAGTCAATTAGCAAACGCCATTTGCCTGATTTTTTCTGTATTACAAAAACAGGAGAATTCCATTCTGAAAACGTTTCTTCAATATGTCCTAATTTCAGCTGTTCTTCCACTATATTTGTTAGCGCCTCTAACTTTTTGGTATTGAGGGGCCACTGTGGTGTCCATATAGGTTTGTCAGACTTCCACTGAATACGGATAGGTGGTGGATGCTTAACCACCGCGGCCCCAATTAAAAAGGGTTACTCCCAGTGTTAGGCTTATTATGGAGAGCTGGAACAGGTGCCCGATGGGGAATTGGACGAGGTATGTGAATTACTGCCCCCACTGCTCCAGCATGTCTCGACCCCATAAAGTTAAAGGCATAGGGGCTATATAAGGCTGGACCATGGCTACATTCCCTTCAGGGCCAATACACGGCAGCCACCTGGCACTCTGTCGGAGAAGAGAGGAGGAGATATTGCCTACCCCGCTCAGGCTATGGGACACTTTCTTTAGGGCCCAGTTAGATGGCCAATACTTGGTGGAGATTATGGATATGTCTGCCCCTGTATCCAACATGCCTTTGAATTTCCTCTTTATAAATTTCGATGGGTATATCCGGCCGCTTGACCTGTGAAATTCTGGTAGTGTACCCAACTAGATAGTTAGTAGGTGGCTGGTGGGCTTGGTTCTGTGTGGCTGTATAACCAACAATGAAGTTGGCAGAAGGGTTGGTACTATTTAAGCCACCAGTTCTAGGGTGTTCTGACTGACTAGACAGATCCTCAAAAAATAATAATAGTTTAGCAAGTGGTTCCCCTTTTTTAAAAGTCCATTTAGTTGGCACAGATATTGACAGTATTATCTCTCCATGAGATTCAGGATCCAGAAGTCCGAAATGCACCATAATTCCCTTAAATTTCAGCCAATCGCTCCCCTGAATTAAACCCATACTACCTGAGGGAGCAGGTCCTTTTATCCCTGTTTTTAGCATGTAGGGGTCTTGACTTGGGTATATTGTGACAGTCTTAGGGCAGAGAATGTCGAGACCGCCATTGCCTGATGGGGTAGTCCAGAGTATTTATTGACTGTAATTCTGTGGATTCTGATTCGGAGGATACTGGGCAGGTGGAATGAAGGAGAGTGCCCCTGGATTCAGCTGGGCCTGGGGCTGGCCCCCCACCCAGTTTCCCGCATTTGGGGAGGCATAGATGTTATTTGAGCTGCGGAGCTTGTGGAACCTGGGAGGGGGTCCATGTAACATTTCCCCATAAAGGGATTATTAGGATGTTGCCCTGTATTGATAGTTTTAGAAGATGGGCAATCTCTACGGGTGTGCCCCTTCTTTCCGCAGCTAAAGCAGGTTATCTGTCCAGATGAAGCCTGAGGCTGACTTCGCCTCCAAGACCAACAGTCTCTGGCCCAATGTTTTCCCTTTCTGCACCTTGGGCATGGTCCAGGTGGGGCCCTCAGAGGGGGTGGAGTTGTGATTATTAGCATAGTTTCTCCTATCATTGTGATCATTGTTTATCCTTTGAAGTTTATTGTTTCTCCCCCTGAAGCTGTTTGACATTTCATCCCTCTCCCTGATCCTCCTGCTGTATGGGATAAGCCTCTATATCATCCTGTGTTTTATGGGAGGCCAAACCGACATTTCTACAGGCCTTTAGATATCCCATG
The DNA here is from genome assembly GCA_021461705.1 of Cryptotis parvus. Classification (NCBI taxonomy): domain Eukaryota; kingdom Metazoa; phylum Chordata; class Mammalia; order Eulipotyphla; family Soricidae; genus Cryptotis; species Cryptotis parvus. Next base: position 2,237 of record JAJIBD010001178.1, on the reverse strand, counting down.
AGGTCTTCCTTATCCTTAATATTATATAGTATTGCTTCGACAATTTTGATTAGCATTCTCATATGCTAAGGTTCGTTTTAGGATTTCTTGAGTGGTTGGGTCTTGAACCTGTCTTTGGATTGTTTCACTTAATCTCCCAACAAAATCAAAGTATGGTTCATTACGACCCTGGTAAATTTTTGTATAGCTACCTAGAAATTCTGGGTCGGAACCTACCTTTTCCCATGCTTTTAATGCTGTCTCCTGAACAAATTTTAAAAAATAGGTTCAGGTAATGTCGCTTGTTTTTCTTTCTTTTGCCATTCACCTTCACCTTTTAGCATGGCCAAAGTTATATTATGGTCAGATTATTTTTCTCTTAAAGTATCAATATTCATGTTAACCCCATCTGTATACCACATTTGCCACTGCATGAACTGTGATTGGTTCAGACAAGTATGGGCTACCATTTCAAAGTCTGCCAATACCCACTGGATTATTTTGGCTCCAATCAGCTAAATATTTTAAAGAATAAGGACTTGATATTCCAAACTTGTCACAAGCCTTCCTAAACGGGGTTATTGACTCAATTTTTAAGTCTTCATGAATTGGTTTTACTCCTATCTTTAGATTGGTCATGAGAAAGATTGCTGCGCTTTGCTCTTTGATTATTATTAGATTGACAACCACAGGAACTGCAAGGCTCGTGGGGCTTGCACGAGCTAACCTGTTCCTCCCGTTCTTCCTCATCAGAGCTTGTAGTATCTGCCAGAGGAGCATCTTCCCCTTTGAGGGTATTAACTCTGGGGGGGAGATTTTCAGCTTGGGAATTTGCCTCCTCTGGGTTTTCCTGCTCCTCCTCTAAGTTATCAGCCACATTAGAATTCTTTTTTAGATTTTTTTTAGCTGGGAATGTATACACCTTTTTCAAGTCTACAGCCTTGGGGCGTGTTTGTGAATGGCTTTTAGTTGGTTCACGCCTCAGTATTGGGTATGCGCTAGGTCCTGATTGATAAGTTATGAAATCAGAGATCTCCCCTGCGTAACACATCGATTTCTTGGTTTTAAGTTTTCAAGTTTCCTATATATTTCTTCCTTTTGTTCTTTCAATCTTATGTGTAACTTCCAAACCTCCTCTTTCTGTCCATCTATTCTATCTCTCTGTGTGTCAATTTTTTCCTCTAAAATAGTGCTGATTTTATCGATATCCTTCTTCTGCTCTTCAAACTTTACTTCAAATTTTAAATCCTGTTTAGTAATTTTACTTTCCTGTTCTTCTAATTGTTCTTTGAATTTTAAATCCTGTTCTTCTAATTTTTCCTCAAGTTTTAAAATCTGGTTAATAATTTTACTTTCCTGTTCTTCTAATTTCTTTTTCAAATTTTAAACTCTGTTTAATAATTCTGTACTCAAGCTTTAAGACCAGTCTACCTGTAGTTTTATGATCCTCACTTATTTCTTTAATCGCTGAGTAAACCTCGTCCCTTAAGATTGCATTCAATTTATTACTTTCTTCCCTCTCTATTAAACATTGTCCTTACACAAAGGTACAGTTTAAAAATCGCAAGGACCCAGATGATTTGTGAAAAATAGAGTAGTTCTCAGAAAGGAACTTTATAGACTGGGCTATGTATGGTTCTGAGCCAATAAAAGATACAATGTATCTATACCATGAGATATCCATCATTTTACTCACGGTTCGGAGGCAGATGATCTCTGTCCGATGATAATTAGGCCAGACGATGTTCGTCGTTCAGCCTCACCCAGGGACGCCAAATGTTGGGGAGCCCCGCCCGGGTCCCCAACAGTGCCAGGGAAGCGTAGTTCCCTTCTACCTCCGCCGGCGAGGAATGGATGAAAACTCAGGAATCCGATGCAGTTTTAAAAGGCTTTACTTATCACAGGTTCAGACATACAAATCAGCAAAAAGGAAAAGCCAGGTGCTTAGGATTCCAGGCTAGAACCCCAGCCACGTGTAGGCCAAGATGGCAACCACCACGTGTAAAGGCTTTGTAAAAGGGGAAGACAAGACTTCCAAGGAAGGTGGCGCTCACAGCGAGCAAGAGCCCACAAAGAAGCACACGAGAGTGAAAACCAGCTAGTTTATACCCCTGCAGCTCAGACCTTCCTCCCACTGTTAGGGGAAAGCAGGGAGGGTCAAATGCCCTTAGGTAATCCCTCCCTGCACCTCACCTAGGCCCTTTAATATGCTAATGTTTTGAGCCAAATGCAGTGGCCCTTAAAGGAGTCCTGCAACA